>OY776291.1:13373128-13479829 GCA_963675345.1 Trididemnum clinides | reverse complement strand
GTTCTGGTGGTTCAATATCATATTGCACACGCAGTCTGTCTCTAACAAGCTTCATTGGCGATGTCTAGTTTGCTCACTTGCAATAAAAAATGAAGCGGCGTGAACTCTATATTCAACCGTGTAGTCACTTGAATCAATCATCTTTATTGAATAAACTACAGAAGTATGAAATGTCAGTTATGTATATGGAATGAGAACCACATCCTTTGTGAAAAAAATGTTGGAAGATATGTGGATATTTTGAACGGTACGGACTTATTGTGAAAAAATGATGGAAGATATGTGGATATTTTGAACGGTATGGACTTATTGTGAAAAAGTGATGGAAAATACGTAAATATTTGAAAGGTACCGACTTATTGTGAAAAAGTGATGGAAAATACGTTGATATTTTGAACGGTACCTATTTTTTGGACACATGCTATATCTTTATAATTTGAAATTATTACATTTACAGATTTTAATTCTTGAAAAGGTCTTTGCAAAACTCAAAACGTTTGAAATTTTAAATGTTTTACGAATAAAACCCTTCATTTATTAAAGTCGCTTGCAGTTTAAAGTATTAGCAAATTTAGAAATAAGATTTAATTGTTCAGACCCATCTCTATGCTGCATAAACCTTGACCAATGTGATAAACCCAATCAAATTTGTAGTATGATCTCAAAAGTTTAGTGAAAAATTGCTTTCTCAGCTCTGAGAACAATATCTGTGAAGGTAGTATTATCAATTACTCTTAGATTAATGACCACGAGTTGTAAACTAGGAAGTTTCTCATACACAAACTGGATGTTATGCAGCAATATGTTAGAGACAATCACTAGAAAGATATCAATTTGTACTGTAAATAAACAAAATAGGAGAAGAGGAGTAGCAATAGAATGATTTAGGTGTGGGTTGAAGACAGGTGGTTTTTGAAATTAGGTGTAGTGGCGATATAAGTTTATGTTTGCAGCTGGTACATCGAACCCACGGCCTATCTGTAGTGTAAAACACAATGAAACAAACAAACTAGTCTTTCTCTAAACAAATCTTTCATGCTGAACACTACGCTGTAATCACTTAAAAGTCTTTGACAAGGAAATCGAACCCAGGCCTACTACACTCTAATCACTACCATATTTATATGTTTAATAATTGGGAAAAGGCTTAAATCGTCATAAGTTAGTTTGACTTTTAGTTTCAAAAAAATAACTTTGTAAGAGATTTAAAATCTAACAAAAATCGGTGTAGTTTCGGTAATGCGTAGTGTCAAATATTAGGCTTCATACATAAACTTTTAAAATTTTTGAGTTCAATTCAATTTACAGTTATGTACAGAGATGATAAAGTGAGTGCACGGTAAGAAAATTTAAGTTTGAAAACACTATACGATAGAATTTTTTGAATAAACATACAGCAAAAGTATTACATAGTGCGAAAATAATGCGTGATGATTGAAAAATATTAGTCCGCTCATTGACCGCTGAACTGTTTTGTGGTAAAATCGAAAACCAGTACATTGAGCACGCACAAAGTTGTTTGGTGGTCTTCAACTGAAATATTTCACAAGGGTGTCAGATAAAAATATTTTGTTGTCTCAACGTGTTCAATATTTGGTGAGAATTTAACAAGTGAATAAATCTGAAAGAAATGTTAAAAGTCTCCCACTGCATTTTCAACCAACAAATATTATATTTTAAAATTTTGGTACGAATTCAAGTGTATTGACGTAAAAAGTTGAATGTGGTGAAGCAAAAACTACATATTTCCAAACATTTGTCAAGTTATTTAATCTTCATTCAGCGTTACCAATATTTCTACAGTCTCTTTTCCACTTTAAAACTTTTGTTGTCTTTACATGTTGCACTCGACATGCTCGCAAGCTTTAAAGAATCTCCAAATGTTGGAGCCAGAATCAGATTGAAAAACCTTTAAAATTAATATACATAGGTCTTTGTCATAAGCGTAAAAAATATTTCATTCCATGTTGTCCAGGAGGAAGAAAATATAATTTTAACAATTACCCTTATAAACTGTTGCAGATCTAGAACTTACGGTTTTCATGAATATCTTACTTTAGCACATCAGAACTGATACAGTGCCTAAAACAATAACTATCAGCAACCCCTCAAGAAGTATAAGTAGGTAAGAAAGGAAATTGTGATTTTGAAAGTGGAGGTTTGTTGGGAAGCACTGTAACTAGATAAATCTGTAATACTTTTTCAAGAAAATTTTAAAATCATTATTTCCTACAGACGCATAACATCAAAGACAGTTGCTTCACTCAATAGAGAAATTTCTGGGATTTCAACAAGTGGTCAGTTAGCTCAGTCGGTTATAGTGTCGTGTTAATGTCGTGGGTTCGAGCCCCGTACTGGCCATTACTGCCTAGATAGCTCAGTTGGAAGAGCGTTAGACTGAAGATCTAAAGGTCCCCGGTTCAAACCCGGGTCTGGGCACTTATTTTGTATGAGTGTGGTGATGACTGCAGCATTGAAGTGTCCCAAATAGGTATTGTGATTGGAAAAATAAAACCTACTGTACAGATTTCTACCTAAATTTGCGGAGATGGTGAAATTTTATGTCTGTTGGCGGTGAGTTTTTTCTTGTCATGTTTTGAATTCTTGTGCCAGATCTGGGGCTTCTTGTACGCATCTGGAGTTGATGAAAACATTTATCTAGACTTTAACACTCCTCCAACAGAAGCAATGTCGTAATTCATGCAAAATTGGTTGATTGACCGACTGATAGAGACGTATTGACTGATGGATACACTACAGATTGAGAGGAATGACTCCTGTGCAAAAAAGATTTTTAAGGGTATTTATCCTAAAGATCAGCTACCTACTGTGGAGTGTCTTGGGAGTTATGTTGTTAACACCGAGCACTGTTCCTGGAGAACACTGGGTTGCTATGTTCTTCAACAATCCAAGATCTGCTGAGTTTTTCAATAGCTATGGTCTACAACCAATTGTTTATGGTTTGACAGATTTTTAGATTCTCACTCCTCATCCTGGAACTACAACTCGAAGACCCTACAGAGTTTGATATCTGAAGTCTGTGGACATTATACCATGTACTACATCTTATTTCGCTCGCGTGGTTGCTCTCTATCCGAGATATTGACTCATTTCTCCAGTAATGTTAGTGTAAACAATAAAACTGTTGAGCGCTTTATTCAGAATTTACTGAAAATGTAACTGTTTTACGTGAAATAAACAGAATTGAATGCAATCGAGTGTTTTTATTAAACAATATAAATACGGTTTACATCCAAAATAATCACGCGACAGATGGGACATTCCTTTGAATAAAGCTTAGCCGAGCAGTTCAGACATCCAAAGCAATGTCCACAAGGCATTGTTAAAGCATTAATTTGAGCATCGAAGCACACTTTACACACAAGTTCTTGAGACGTGTCACACTCTTTGGCTTCAGATAGGGGGGTTATGTTCGGTTCTTCATTTTCAACTGGAGGGTTTTTCGCAAGTGTTGGATCTGCTGCTTCTTCAGAGGTAGCAAACCCGAATCTCGTTCCCGACAAAAACTCCTCTTCTGGAATGCGGAAGTTACTGTGTTGGTTAATGAAACCAGTTCCAAACGTTCTCTCTAGATACGCACACGCGGACCAGTATTTTGCATGTTCAATTTCTGGGATGTCCGTGTCCGCCCACTGATAAATAGATACACCACAATAAAAACAAAATGCTCAATCGTCACTGCCTCTGTACAAAAATCCAGCTTTAGCCATTCGTTCAGGACTTAAATTATCGACTCGGTGAGGCCAATTGTCTGAGAAGGTTAAGATTCGCGTTTCTTCAGATTCGAAAGAAGGGCACAACATTTTAAACAAATTTACTCAAACCTAAAGACGATTACATGCGTTAAAAATCACACATTTATTGTTTTATATTAAGTGGAGAGGGTTTTCTCTTCTTTTGATAAAGTTCAGCACTTCTAGGCAGACTACTAGATCATTTTTTCTTTTCGGCTGTGTGTTTCACCTCTTTCAAGGTTTTCACAAGAGCGGCTAACTCCTTGCTGATACCACAATTTTCGTTTCTAATGATGAATCCGGATGATCGATCTTGTAGATGTTGAAAATATTTCTCGGGTGAAAAGATAGCTTCCTCTTTAAATCTGATAAGAAAGTTTTCTACAGCTGCTTCTTTTTTGAAAATCTCCAATCTTGTTTTCACTTCACAGACATCACCGTATTGACAGTCAGCTGAGAAAATGATCACCACATAAGGACGGGCGTCTGTTGGACCTTTGAAAGCCACAAACGGTAGGCCTTCAAACATATGCTCACACACTTGAATAAGCTGATTGGTTGAAAAGAGAGTTTTTCCTCTTGAGACAGTCAGCACGCCTTTTCTCAACATCTCACCGTCTGCGGGTATTGATTTTCCTTCTTTGTCAATGTCGAGGAAGATTTTTCGTATTTTTCTTGCTTCTTCTTGATGTTTTCTTGCACGCCCCAGCAACTCTGTTTGCTCCATCAACCCGTCGTAGCATGAGGAGTAGGGGTAGGTCGTTGTAACGTCGACCTCTTTTGCCCTCTCTTCATATTCGTCAGCAATTGAAGTGTGTGTCTCGCCGCAGTTTTCCATTGTTCTTCTTCCAATTTCCACACAAAACATACGACTTTTATAGAGAAATGTTAACAAAGAAAGAAGAAAAATCGCTATTCTTGCCTAGACCTGTCTTGTTCTTTCCAACAATTGTGCAATGAAAACTTGTGATGTAGTGCAAATCAAAACACCCGCTGGTTTGTGATTGGTCAAATAAGAGGTAAGAATGTTTATAACTTTAAAGACGTAATCACCTCCGTACGGTCTATGCTTCCGCTGGCGTCAGATTTTTGTTGATAGAAAACCATTTTTGAAGTTCTACATCGATTGTGATTGGTTAAAGGTTTGCTGACGTGATGTTGATGTTTCCGCTTGCATCAGATTTTTGTTGATAGTAAGCTTAGCTGATTTTGAAAAATTTAATGTTGGTGGCTTAAGAATTTGATAGTTTTTACTTAAACCAGCGTTATAATTGTTTTCTAGTTGCATGAAAAGATATTGTAAATTAGATGCATGGTGAATGTTTACAAGTAAAAGTTTGAAGTAGTCTCCAAACACGATAAAGTTCAATCTTCTTGGTTCAATAATATTTAGTAGTGATGCTGAATTGAAACAAAATTCACTGTTCTGACCTTTTCTTTTTAAAATGTTTCTACCGCTGTACTAAAAATTTCACTAACTCGCTGACATATGAGAAGTAATTCTACATTTCACTCAAAGATCTGGTCAATCTATTGAAATCTTCTTCGAAGAAAGTGTGAAACTAACATCAAAATTTAACTATCTAACTGTCATATGTGAAGCAAATCTACATTTCACTCAAATGTCTGGTCAAGCTACTGAAATTTTAATCTATTAATAAAAAGTGTAAAAGTAACGATAAAAGTTTGAAATTGTGTCAAATTTAATATTGCTTCTTCCACCGCACTCTTCTGGAAGTAACGTCGCTGCCTGTGATTTTCCCCAGCAAACCTGATAATCTAGAAAACTGTTGGTTATTTTCTTCTAAACTAACGACTAGCTGTAATAAACGTAAATGTTGAAAACCATGAATTTTGTGTTAATGTCCTTGAAATATTGTTAAAAGTTGTGCTTATTTCTATGTAGATGAGTTGAGGAAACTGTAAAACTATGAATTTTATGTTAATGTCCTACGAATAATGTCAAAAGTTGTGCTTATTTCTATGTAAGTGAGTTGAGGAGACTTTGAAAGGTAGTAAAATTTCGTGTTAATAAGTTAAAAAGTTGCTAAATTTCGGAAAAATCTTTAAACAGTGTGATGATAGGATACAATTTTGGTTTCTAGTTTTATGAAAAATGAATGTAAATTTGAGATGAATGTTTTATGATTTGCACACAATTAAAGATAAATCTTTTCAGTTTTACGATGTAAACAGTAGTGATTTAAGTGAGGTATGGTGTTTAAAAGAAAATGAAAACGCAAGGGAGTGGAGAGAGCTACGATGAGAGCTATGTGTGGTCAGAAAATTATTGACAAAAAGACTGAATCCATTACCTACATACTGAAATAGATGTAAATTAATTCCAACCAACTGCAGAAATATCACGAGTAAAGGAAAATACCTCCAATAAACACATCTAGAAGAGTAAAGAAACAACATTCTAGGGAATCAAAAGGAGAAATCGATCAGAGGTTTTATAAGCAATTTCAAGATGTGAACGATTGAGCGCGGTTAATGCTTACGCTCGAAAGGAAGTTGTTATCAAAGGCTGCGGTCACGACCTAAAGTCAATGTTTCCGTTTTACAGCAGTTGTGCTTACAATAAGACAAAAAATCGTAAACGAGTTGAAAAGTGAAGTTAATTGGAAAAACTTTTGAAGTGGGGGTATTCTCAAGAGGGGTGCCTATAAATCAATTTCAAGTTTTATTTACATGTATTTACAAGTTGTATTGACATTTGTTTAAGTTGGCATTTGTATTGACGTTTGTTTTCAAGTTGGTACACGTTGTCTTTGTGTTACCATTTGTTTACACGTTGTCTTTGTGTTACCATTTGTTTACAAGTTGTTACACGTTGTCTTTGCGTTGTCATTTGTTTACAAGTTGTTACACGTGTTTACAATGTCCTTCAAGTTCATGTATCACCACGTTCGGAAGTCACGTTCGGAAATGACGTGGTCCACCACAATTCCACCACAAAATCCGGGTCAAAAATGATATTATACACTACTTCTGTTCTTAGGCCAGCAAAATCAAAATGAAAACTATAACTCTTTTGTAGAGACTGAAAGGACCTTTCTGGAAACTTAGTTATGTTTTCATATTGATGAAATCGTTTGCAATTAAGGAGTTTCACAAATTCAATATCTTTCACTGACTTAAATCATTGCTTCATCTGCGTTACTATGGTAGCAATGATTTCAAAAAAGAGTGTTTTGTACTGCAATTCTGGTTGTAAATTACACCGCACTTTTCTTCGAGTAGGAACACCACACTTGCTCACAACAACATTCCATATTTCATCAAACTTATTGGTTCTAAGTTCTTCAAGCTTAGTGATAGTGTTTTCAACTTCACATGAGCACAATAAAATATCCATTGATTTCGACGGAAAAATATTGAACAGATATTCAGTGAAAGGAAATATTATAGCATATATGATCAGTAAAATGTTAAAGTCAAAGCTTGAAAGAGACTGCAAAAACCCTAAACTTCATTAATTGACTTATGGTCAAAATTTTGGGGAGATTTGATGACATGTTCAAACAGCTGGATCAGAAAATCATGATTTTCTTTGACTGTTTCCACTAGCCGTGAAGAGTAATTCCACCTGGTTGGGGCAAGTTTGGGGAATCGTTTCTTTACCATATCATCTAGCACTGCAGTTCTTTTTGACGATGATGTAAAGAATGACGATAGTCCTCCAAAGGCTGAAAAAAAAATATTGCAGTTTGGAATGTGTAAAGCTGCTTGAATTAATACAAGATTAAGTTTATGAGCTAAGCAATGAATAAAAATTGCATCTGGTGCAGAATCTTACACTTTGGCTTGAACACCGGTAAGCTCACCAGACATAACTGCAGCACCATCATATCTTTGAGCAATCAATTTTTTTAGACAGCCAAGTTCTGTTAATTGAGCTACAACTAATCTAGCAATGGAAGCAGCACTGCGATCTTTGCTGACATCAGAGAACTTGATAAATCTTTCACATATAATTTCATCAGCATTTACGTATTAAAGAACAGTAGATAGCTGAGAAAAACAGCTATGTCTGATGTTTCATCTAGCATAATAGATGAAAATCGCCCTTTTTGATTTCCGCAAGAACAACAAAACCCACTGATTCAATGAGGTCATTTTGAATCGAAGGTGCCATCCCTTTAAATACAGTAGCAGTATCCAAGTGAGTTTGTAACTTCTCATCAAAATTAGCAAATAAATGTGCCAACTCTACATAATTTCCTCTGTTATCAGAAGTTTCACTCTCATCATGTCCACACAAAGGAATTTCTTGAATACCCAGAAAGCAAGTTATTTGAATAAACCTTTTCGGGATTTCTGTACTTTTTTTAACTTCTTCGTTATGCTGATTAATTGCAGCACATCTTTGTTAATTAAGTAATGTATCAATCCTGGTTTGGCCAAATGTTTTACCTGCTATAAATGCTAACAAATGAGACACTGTTTTCTCATGACGACTATTGGCAGTATGTAAATTATTTAAGTCACTATATCCACGATAAGGTGAGCTCCACACGAAGTCATCTTTTGAAAAAAGCGAACAGGGCCAACAGTACAACTTGTGTGATGCTGCACTTCCACAAATCCAATATACGTTATTATATATTTCAGAATTAAATTTTATCACACAACTTTTATTTTGCTTGCTTATATTCAACTGTGGAGTTGGCTTGCCGGAATCTACTATCTCCTTTTTTTCCTGACAAGACAATGAAATAAATAATTTTTTCTTTAATTTTTCAATTAAATCTTGCAATTAATTGATTACAAAATTCTTAAAGGTCTATAAAATCTAAAATCAAATTAAAGTTTAATAATTTTATAATAAATTGATAAAACTGGAAGGTTTGAAAAGGTATATCAAAAATTAATAATAGTTAGCAAAACTTATGCTTGTAGATTCACATAAGCAAAACTTCAAAAGATTGACTCCAACAATTTTTTTGTATTTGTTCATATTTATCCTCCATTCACGAGAAAGCGAATTGTATCGCTATATTTTGGACGGGACGTCCGCACTCGCTTGGAAGTTGCCATTTTTTTTGAGGTGTCTGGGCCACCTGTCTTCCACATCAAGGCGGAGGCGTTCCGTTAAGTGCCTTGCCCAAGGACACAACAAGCGAACTTGCCGGCTTGTTCTCTACAACCTCCCATAAATGCCGAGCGCCAAGCAGAGAAGCTGTGGATACCATTTTTTAAAGTCTTTTGGTATGACTCAACAAGGGGAATGAACCCCTAGTGTACCGACTGCGAAGCGGACGCTCTAACCACTACACCACCGCGCCGGCCGGCTTAATAAAGATTGATAGACTAGACTTTATCCTGTTCAACAGATCAGACAAGGCTATCAAAGGTAGTCACTTATTGGTATGTATATATACAAACTTTGTTTTTAAAAATAATTTGACATAAAACTCTGGTTAATGAAGAAGGCTCCTCAGAGTGTCAAGTCGCCAGGTAGCAGTAGTAAGCTAAGGAATGTAGGAAAAAACAGAAAAACACACTGGGGAGTTTTCTCGTTTCTCCATAGACCTTTAAAAAGGCCAATAGCAAATAGTATATATGTATCAAATCCATAAAAATGCCCTGTGTCATAAATAGGCTAGAAGTTATTTTGAACTAATGGTAGGCTATTTCATAGAATTTTATAATGCAATTATAGTTGTCCACAAACTAAGCCTTTGGCTGGTCACTGAGCCAGTAGACAAAAACTACTCTTAACTCGCAACAACCATCATCTACCAACAACACAACAAATACTGTAAAATGTACCAGTAACTGTGTAGCCAACCAGTAGGCCTACCGTAAGTAAGTAGGCCTAAGCTTATGCTAAAAGTAGGCTACTTGCTTTAACCTGCTACCCTAGCAAATTCATTTAACTGCTTGCTTAAACTAAAGTGTTAAAGTGCTTTCTTAATATTTCGAAATGCATCTGAATGTGAGTACTGAGTAAACGTAAGCAGTTTGTAGCAAGCGATACTAGATCAGTTCTTTAACAGCGTCACGCTCTATAAACATGGGCGTGCATGCAATATCAAACCTGCATGCATAGATACGATATCAAACTGCTGAATAATCGGAGATTTAGATTTTAATTTAAGAAAAATTTCGCAAAAGAAAAGAAATGTTCGGATAAAACAATGTCTGCAATGGAATAAATATCTATAATATTTCCTAAAACTACCGATAGGTCTCGTAATTCCTTCTAGCAACAGAGTCAAAAAATGCAACTTAGATTTTGCATACAAGTTTCCAATTATATTTTTTGTGTTTTAGTGATAAGCTCTAGCTGAAGCTGCACTGAATGATCCGAGTTTGCAATCGATAAAACGTATTTATGCTGTTATATCAAAAAAATAATCAATATAATATCATCAAATTTTTATATTTTGAGAATTTTTTTCAAGATTATTTTTTTTATTTTTTTACATATAATCATTTTTTTATAAAATTTCTACGCATGCAATGCATGCATTGAGAATACGCCCTTGTTTCACCCCCTTACACGTTTAAAAATTACGAAATGGTGATTTGTGACACCATTCTTTCTTTTTAAACACTTCCAGTCTTGATTAATAGACCAACATGATTACCATTACATGCACAGGAACTAATGCTTATATTTACTAAAACATTTCGTTGCTGCTCTCACAAATGTTTGTACGGTGAAGCTGGCGCAGCTGCATTAAAATCGGCACAGGTGATAGTATGCCTGCCGGGGATAAATCGCACCATACTTGGAAGAAACATGTTTTCTACTTTGCTTAATAATAGCTTTATAGAGCTACCGGACTCTAACCTGAAAGTTTGGGGAAAGCAAGGACTTATCTAACTTTTATGAGCATACCTAAACAAGGAAAAACGATTATGAATCCTAATGCGTAGCCTGCAGGGACTTGAGAAAGTTTAAGGGGAAATCAAAATTAACAACGTCACTGTGTTAAATCGTATATTGGTATTTGCTTTGTAATAGCTTTATAAAGCTACCGGGATCAAACTAAACATTTGGGGAAAACCAAGGACTCTTTAAACTCCCCAGGGCACGTCAACTACACAATGCGTAGCGAACGAAGTCTTGAGAAAGTTTAAAGTAAAATCAAAAGAAATCAACGTCACTATGAGAAATCGCACCACAAGAAAGACATTTTTGCTATTTTGCTTCAAAATAGCTTAATATCAGAAATGTGTTCCCTATTTACAAACTACGGGAAACGCCAGGCCCCCTTTGAGCTGGGTTTGACAGCAATGAACAGAGCACATAGACCTAAGGGGCCATTCCACGTCAAGTAATCCAGGGCAGTTCACCCACCCTCTCAGATTTTGATGAAATTCGACAGAGTGATAAAATTTCTCTTTCTGATCGCAAAAAACTAATTTTTTTAAAGTGGTCAACTTGAAACAAAGTTATGGCTAATTAAAATTGACTGTTTTTGTGATCACTGAAGCGGAAAAAAATTTTGTATTTACATGTTCAACTTTGAAAAGATGCTTCTCAGCTAGTGAAAACTCGTCTACTATGATATTTTCAGATATGGACATACACTTCTTTAACCAAAACACTAGAAACAAAACTTTTGGACTGTAACCTTTGACTTTTAACCTTGGGGTTATTGGTGAATCCATTGAGCTCAATTATGCGGAACGTAGTTTTTGATCGTAAATATCTCGAAATCCCCACCAGTTACAATCATGTGTGACACATCATTTGAAAGCAAATTTTAACGAGATTTCGAAGCACAAATATAATTAATGGCTCATTGAAAGTTGCTTTTTTAACAAGACAAACTAAATTTTGTGTCAGAAAGTCACCAGGCATTTTCTATTATCACAAAATTACCATATGATAAATATCCTCAGAATGACATCATCCTATAAAAAGTTGCAATTAAGCACATGTGGGGTTCTTTGTTTATCTATCAAATTATGCACACGTTGTGCATTACATAGCTTAGTCATATTTTAGAAGCAGAAATCATGTCAAAATACTACTTCGATACAAATACATGCAATACCTATAAATCAAAATATGCGCACCTGTAACTGTGCAATGCTTTACTAAAAATATCATATTTTGTCTTTAAAGATAAGCTTAAACATTCACAAATTTCTTTTTACTACGAGATAAAAGAGCATTGTTTATTATTTTTGTTGACTGTGCACATAATTGGTACTGTCCTAGAGAGTTTGCAAGTGTTGGTTGAGTGACGGCACGCAGAATATGCTGAAATGGTACCCAGCTCGTACATCTTCATTTTCGGGCCGGTAAAAATAATGTGATGGTCCTTTGGGATGCATTTATTGTAGGAAAACATCTTTATTAGTTTTATCAATATGCTGTACTATACCTATATACCAATTAACATCATATAAGGCTGAAACATACTGTCCAATGTTGGTGTTTTGTGCAAAAATATCTTCTCGTAATGAGATAATATCAGTTTCTAATAAAAATTGCTTGTCGTCACTGATGCGTTTCATACCTAGTCTGATCGCACCAACAGGTTTGAAATAATGAAAAGCACGAGTTCCTTTAATTGTCACAGCTTTTTTTAATCTTTCTTCTAGTTCAACCCGCTGCTGTAAAAGCTTTTTGATGACAATTCAAAAAATGTAATTTTGGTAAGATGACTTGAGCAGTAAGCCATCATTGCATCAAAGCTAAGAATTTGATTGTGGAATGGACGCCGAAGACTTTCCATTGCAGTGAGTCATTTCACTGTTCCACCAATGCCATCACATGGTGACTTGCCGTGACTGGTGGCAAAAAATGACCATGCTGCCTTCACACCAAGCTCTTTTTCGTGTGGGCATAGATTATAAAAACATTTTCTGTGTTTATGTTGGGCTGCATACACATCACTGATATATTCAACAAATTATAATTCTGGTATCAAGTTCATTAAAAAATGTATGGTTTTGCATTGAATTAGATGAACCATAACTGTATAATGCAGCAGTTCACTGAAAAGAAAGCAAAGGCTGGTATTTATCAATTTTCCAACATTGTTTTTGTAGTAACAAACTACAGGGTGCACGGTACAACTGTTGTGTTTCCAGTGATAGCCTTGTGCTTCGTCTTGTATGTAAAAGGAAAAGTTTTCAGAAAAATCCATCAAAATTAATGCAGTTTGTTTATTTGATTTTCTTTTTGGTTTTCAAGGTAAGTGGTTTGTGATTTTGAAATAAAATGACGTGGGGTTAATGCTGTTAGTTTTGAAATTACAAGCTTGATGTAGTCAAAAACATGTAAAGATTGACTGATTAAGTCTGTTATATCCACGGATACCCATTGTTTAAAAGAAATTTCTTCATTAAGATCTTCAAACTTCTCCTGAAGCATCGTTTCAACTAGACGAAAGCCTGGACAATTTGAACAACCTTGTAGCATGTATTCTTTATTTTCCAAATCACAAACTGCCAGTGCAATCAGCTCTTTATACATGTAGGTTTCTTCTATGTGTGCTGCGTGTAACAACAAAATGGTATTTTGATGCATGGTGCAAACACACACGCTGTGGGTTCCAGACGCTCCTGCTATGACACGCCACTTTGGACGAAGTGTACAGAACTTGCTAAAACCCAGCTTGATGTCAGCATTTTGCTGTTTAAATTCACAATAAAGTTCCCTTAAGGTACACAGCAACAGCCGTTTTTGAGCATATTGATTTTTACTGATGCTCACTCTATCTTATCTTCCCGGCATGATTCTACTGTTCTCATTGTTGTTGTAAAACTCTTTTACTTTTTGAATTATACCTTCAGACAACATTTTTCCTTTTCGTGGTTGAGGTTTTGAAAGAACACCACTTATACTTTCTAGCTGACGAGCTTGTCTAACCAATCTTTCACTTACTGCAAACACCTCAGAAACTTTTTTTCTCGGCCAATTATTTGGAGCCAGAGTTAAAATCTGCATTTTTTCTGCCTTTGTAGAGATGCTGCAATGGATTTTTTCTTTCATTTTTTCAATCATTGTTTGAAGTGACTCTTGACCAGTTGTCTGAGAATCAACATTACAATTACTACTTTCGGTCAAACTTTTATCAACATTAACTCGCAACCCTTTACTGAACTCTGCTTCCACTGTTTAATTTATTTTGTTCAATTTTCTTTTGCCATAACTGACTTTACTGGCAAGGGTAATGCCTTGAAGTTTTACTGGTGATTCACCCAAATTCTGAAAACTTTCATTTAAAGTCATTAGTGAGTTATCTCTTACCATTTCAAGTTCAAGTGATTCAATTTCACTGTCACTAGATGAAACTGCTCGTTGTGAAGCATCAAGAATTTGCATGGTTTTCATTCTGCAATTACAACAAACTTTTTTTCCAGGAGTGAGTTTTATTGAAGGTCGACAAGATTTAAGTTTTTCATACCAATCCAGACTAATAATGCGCAAACTCGAATTGCAAACAGGTTTTTTGTGCACTTTAAATATATCACAGCATGTTTTCTGCTTTGATGAATAAGCATCAATATTTGTGGAACGTACAGATTGTCTCAAGAACACATTCACTTTTTATCTCATGTGCAACTCTGATATGCAATACACTCTGCTCTTCATTATTTAGGGTTTCTACAGATATCAAACCTTGCTCTTTACATGGCAATTTTTTTCTGTGGCAATCACTGTCAAGCAATATACCTACTGTCGCCGAATACGATTAAGTCGCCCGCCCTGTACCCTAGTGACCGGCAGATGACGATTCGACGACTAGAAGATTAGCTTGGTAGAGTGCAACGACTACCTTCTATGCCCTATCCTTCGGCCTAAGGACTTACGCTTATGAAGCTAAGTTGCAGCCCACTCTTTAACACCACAACTTATATTAATGCATAAGCGGTTGCACTCCGACAATCACGGACACCACACTGTAGCAGCCGATAGTCCCCCTTCCTTCTAATAGTACTTGGCCCTTGCCTTCTAATTCTTCACCCTTCTTCCTTCTTTTCTTTCTTCTCTGTTCTGTCGTCTGTTTGCTTTTGTCTCTCTCTCTCTGAGTTTTCAAAATGACCCACCCATATATATACTTTCCATTCGTACGTAACCGAAACAACGTTCCTAAATATTTTAGCCAATCAAAAAAAAGTCTAAAAACTAAAAATTAACAAGAAAAGGTTTGAAAACGGGGGAATACCGAAAACTGCTACCCAAAGAACAACCAATAAAACCGCATATAAAATCAATTAAAAAGGCTTGTCTACGGGGGGAGTACAGGAAATAAATACCAATGCAATTACTTTAAGAATAAAATACACAAGCGACAGTTTGTATACGGGAAAATACCAGAAATAATGACCAAAACAGAAAAACTGCGTCGACACGGGATAATAATATGAATATTCTAGAGATTATTATTGCTACACCTACACTACATTTATCCATTTTAAACTTGAAAAAATCAACAGTCAATAAATTGCAAAACTTGCTGCCTGGAATGCTCCAATTAGTTATAACAAGAAAATGCAATCATGAAGATAAGTCTGCTATTACAATTAAAGGAACTCGTGCTTTTCATTATTTCAAACCTGTTGGTGCGATCAGACTAGGTATGAAACGCATCAGTGACGACAAGCAATTTTTATTAGAAACTGATATTATCTCATTACGAGAAGATATTTTTGCACAAAACACCAACATTGGACAGTATGTTTCAGCCTTATATGATGTTAATTGGTATATAGGTATAGTACAGCATATTAATAAAACTAATAAAGATGTTTTCCTACAATAAATGCATCCCAAAGGACCATCACATTATTTTTACTGGCCCGAAAATGAAGATGTACGAGCTGGGTACCATTTCAGCATATTCTGCGTGCCGTCACTCAACCAACACTTGCAAACTCTCTAGGACAGTACCAATTATGTGCACAGTCAACAAAAATAATAAACAATGCTCTTTTATCTCGTAGTAAAAAGAAATTTGTGAATGTTTAAGCTTATCTTTAAAGACAAAATATGATATTTTTAGTAAAGCATTGCACAGTTACAGGTGCGCATATTTTGATTTATAGGTATTGCATGTATTTGTATCGAAGTAGTATTTTGACATGATTTCTGCTTCTAAAATATGACTAAGCTATGTAATGCACAACGTGTGCATAATTTGATAGATAAACAAAGAACCCCACATGTGCTTAATTGCAACTTTTTATAGGATGATGTCATTCTGAGGATATTTATCATATGGTAATTTTGTGATAATAGAAAATGCCTGGTGACTTTCTGACACAAAATTTAGTTTGTCTTGTTAAAAAAGCAACTTTCAATGAGCCATTAATTATATTTGTGCTTCGAAATCTCGTTAAAATTTGCTTTCAAATGATGTGTCACACATGATTGTAACTGGTGGGGATTTCGAGATATTTACGATCAAAAACTACGTTCCGCATAATTGAGCTCAATGGATTCACCAATAACCCCAAGGTTAAAAGTCAAAGGTTACAGTCCAAAAGTTTTGTTTCTAGTGTTTTGGTTAAAGAAGTGTATGTCCATATCTGAAAATATCATAGTAGACGAGTTTTCACTAGCTGAGAAGCATCTTTTCAAAGTTGAACATGTAAATACAAAATTTTTTTCCGCTTCAGTGATCACAAAAACAGTCAATTTTAATTAGCCATAACTTTGTTTCAAGTTGACCACTTTAAAAAAATTAGTTTTTTGCGATCAGAAAGAGAAATTTTATCACTCTGTCGAATTTCATCAAAATCTGAGAGGGTGGGTGAACTGCCCTGGATTACTTGACGTGGAATGGCCCCTAAGGCATAGATAGGATCTCGAAATAAGATATTCCATTAGGAAAAGGAGCACAAAAAGTCGTAAAAATCTTATCTGCAGAAAATACATAAACTTTTGGTAACTGTTCATACAAGAGCCTGATGGATGAAGGCGGCTTGGCCGGGCGAACCGACACTCTCAACCCTGACGTAACTGACGGTGGCTCTTCGGATGACGCCACAGTATATACTATTAAGCAAGGATGTTTTCCTTATGCTGATATGCTGCATGTTGTGGTATTTATGTTTATACTCTACAGCAAGGTAAAAAACATCCCAAGTTTAAGAAAAAATCAACATCTAATATATATAGCGCAATTCGGTCAGTCTGTCTGTTTTAACCCTTCTGAAACTGCTGGAGGTACAAGCAACAAACTTAGCACGATTGATCACCACCCGGTGGTGAGTGTCGTAAGAGTATTCGTGATCACTTATAAAGTGCGAATAAAAGCAGTTAGTATTTTTTCACAATATATGTCCTTTTATCATCCCAATTCCAAAGACTGTTGGACCAAATAATCGCAATTATTAAGTAACTACTTCAGGTTGGTCAAGTTATTGTCAAGACCTGAAAAAGTTAATTACGTTGTTTAACCCATTAAGGATCCTATGATACATATATGTATGTCACATTATTCTTGATTGTTAGTATGTCACATCATTTTGACAAGATAACCACTTCTCTGAAATTCATTATATTTCCGTTGCTGTTTAACAATTGCGGAATTGAATAAATACGTGATTGCCAGTAAACTAGTGAACATTTTTATTTGAAAAGGTTTCGCTTTATACTTAAGGCATCATCAGTTATAATTAAAATGCTACCCAGTAGGCTAAGTGGATTATTGTGAACTGTTATAACGCGAAAATAACTAAAATTACCACGATGGTTATGTAACAAAAAAAATAATACAAACGATTGCGATGGCTTGGCTACCAAAATTCTAATTAAGGTAATTTAAAATCTAAAACAGTAGGAAGTCCTTGAATTTTAATATAATACAGGTCTTTACACTTCTATGATAAACAGTTATAGTAATTTACAGCTAAAATGAAGATAATCGGTGAATCAGTTACGTATTAAATAAATAAATTGGGTGAGACGTTTTATCTAAGTTCAGCAAAGGCTTGTATTTTTGGATAAGTAAAGCTTCTTTGATGCGTAGTTTTCTATTGCTACTGCTTCGTCCAATTATTTCTGGAGAGTTGAAATCAATGCTGTGATTAGGATTTAGTAGAGGTGATTTGCAACGTCCGATTCTTGAGCAGATTTTTCGTATGGTTTGTGGTCATTGATACTTGTGATTAGGTTTCGACGAGTTTGACCTATGTGGGATTGAGCACAAGAGCAGTTTAGTTTGTATACAACTCCTGAATTGTTCAAGAGTACTTGACCTTCTTTAAATTTAAAGTGATTGCCAATATTGTAAGTGTCGTGAATGAAACTAAAGCGAAATTTTCTGGGAAGTTTTTTAGCTTTGAATTTTCGAATTTTTTTTCAATTTGAAATAATACTTTGCCAGGATAGGGAAGTCGTAGAAGAAGAAAGATTTCTTGTTCTGTGGTAGTGGCACCAAGGTGGTCACAATTTTTATCTCTAGCACAATTTGAATTCGAGCTTTCGGTTGATTTATGTTGCTTGTTGAAAAATAATCGTATTTCTTTATTGATGTACCAAAGAAGATAACCGTTGCTTTTCATTATAGACGCAATCTTTTGAAAATCTTTATAAATTTAATTGTACGAGTTGCATATGCAAGGTATTTCTTCTCAATATGTCACTTTATGACAACTTATATCTCAATAACTGTAGAAGATATGAAAATCAAACTTTTTTTTTGAAAACTAATGGTCTTAAGTTTACGCAGCAAAAATTTGAACTCAAAAATCAAAGAAATAAACGTTTTATTAAACTTTTCACAAATATTCAATATACCGATACGAGCCCTTGGTTACACGGCACACATCGAAACGGTATTCTATTTCTTGCCAAACTCGAACAAACATATCGGGATTGATGGTTTTCAAGGCCTCAGTTATCCAAGTCTTCATATCATCCACTGACGTTGGAAGGGGAGGAACGTAGACCAAGCCTTTTACATAGCACCAGAGAAAAAAGTCACACGGCGTTAGGCCTGGAGATCTAGAGAGTCAATGCAGGAGCACGCAATCATCATTTCCGGCACGTACGATCCATTTGTTATGCAGAGTAGCGTTCAGATACTGTCGTACATTGAGACTCCAGTGAGGTGGTGCCCCGTCCTGTTAGAAAATAAAGCCTGCTCGCTCTCACTCAAACAAAAGTTCCATCAACCAATTTTGCACCATAGCAAGGTGCCCTTCACTGTTGACCGTTGTTCCTTCAAAAATAAAAGGTCCATACACACACTTCTTCGATATTGCGCAGAACACGTTCACCTGGGAAGAATCTCGCACATGCTCCTGTATTGCATGAGGATGTTCAGTTTCCCACATGCGTGGGTTGTGTTCGTTGACTTTGCCAGTTACATGAAAGGTTGCTTCGTCACTAAACATAAGACGGTCATCAAATCCATCTTCTTCCAACATCACCTGCATTGAGGCACAAAAGTATTCCCGAGCTGATTTGTCGGTGTATTTCAAATGCTGAAACAAATGCAGTTTATAAGGTATCATATGCAGGTGTTTTCTCACCACTCGCCAAACGGTTGTTGAAGGCATCTGAAGTTCAAGATTAGCTCTTTTGATTGACTTCCTGGGGCTCCGCTGGAAGATATTTCGAACTTTTTCGATCATTTCAGTTGAAGGTGATGGAGCAATTCTTTTTCGGAAGCACAAATATCCCTCTTCCTTAAATTTCGCGTGCCATTTCTGTATGGTACGTCGGTCTAGTGGCTGCTTTGAAAATTCTGTTCGAAATTTACGTTGAACACATGTCCACGAATTGTTTTTATCAAATTCCAAAACACAAAACCTTTTCTCCATTCCAGTAAAAGACATTTTGACCCTTTTAGGGACAATATAACACATGTGTTACATGATTGTTAATTGTTATATCATTATGACGTAATAACCATTTTTCTGAAATTCATTGTAATTTTGTTGTTACCAAACAATTAAGGAATTGTTCCAAGTTTTTTGAACTAGAATCTTATGTCTCTTTTGCTCCCGCGAAAATAGCAAAAAAAAGGTCCGTAAGGTGGCAGCGCGAAAAACTGTCATAATCAATCATAATTAATCATAATTATGTACCCCAAGTTTGTTTGTAAATCATTACTCAGCTGTCTACTTCTACATTAAGTGTGATATATCGTTGAAATCTACATTTCTTGAGGATTTCAAATAGAAAAAAAACATTTTTTTGAATATGCAAATTTTATGCAAATGAACCCCCCCAACTGGGGCTGAGTTGTCTTCAAAATTAAAGAGGTACCCTCACTTCAAAGACCACTACAGATTTTATTTTCAACCAATTTTTTTTAGAAATGGTCGCAAAATGATGCTAAGAGCAAAAGCTTTCAAGGTACATCAATCAAAACTTACCTAAAAGCCTAGGTTTTCTACAACTTGCAATTTCCTGATGCAAATGACCTTTTTCTTGACTGGTACCGACTGGTACCAAATTTTGGTAGTTAAATTCAGTACCTAAAATATGATCAGTTATTATCTGCTAGAGGTTAGCCTATACCATGTAACATTATGTATTTTTGAACAGGGAATTTCTTCAAGATTCAGAAAATATCAAGTTTAAATAGAATATGCTGTCACTGACAATGAAACAGCAGCTTGTTTACACCCTTCCCATTTCTTGAGAAACAAGGGGGATACAGCAAACTTTGATTTTGAGAAGCCAAACTTCTGTCAGCTTTTAAACTTGTATTTCTCTTCTTGTCTCCTTGGAAACTTAATACAAAATGACGACTTTAGTGGTGAAACATTTGCAATTTATTTTATCGTTTTAAAGGGTGTAGTTTTTCTAAAACTTATAATTTAGTGAAGGCAAGTCAAAAAGTTTTTGGGATTTTGAACTGACATGATGTACAGTACTCATTTTTGATCAGTAAATATCATATACCACTTAGTCTAAACTATTTAAAGCTATATATGCTGGAAAGCAAATTTTCTAAGCTTTCAAATGTAACCGGTATTTAGCAACATATCATATTTTTTACGCACTAAATTCACTTTTATCTACTTACCATTCAAATTTGTTTTGGGGGGTTTTGAGACCCCTAAAAAATTTGGAAATTTATAAACGTAAAATTTATTATTATCGCTTGAAATTTTGTCAAATGATGCCCCAAAAGAGTAGTTTTCAGACTGTGTTGATGATAATGGGTTTGGTTATGTGGTAAAGATGTAATCTGAATTTGATTTTAGTGTAGTTGGCACGTGGTGAGAATTTGGCCGATTTTGTCGTCTGCAACTAGGTTGTTGGTCATTTTAACCCTTTTTGGGTATATAAATCCAAGAATTAGGTCACAAATTATACATCTTCCGATGCGTGAGGAAATAAGCATGATTTTTTGAAAATTTTATGAAAATCGGATGAAAAATAAAGTCCCAAATCGATTTTTTAGTAAACTAATTTTGTAACTCAATTTAAAAAAATTTGAGGTAAACACTGAAAACACGAGATCATCAATCAATGATCGCGGGAGCGAAAGAGTTAAAGGGTTGAGCAAATAAGACGCAAAGCGGTAGAAACGGCATTTTACGCAAACACTTAAACCTTAATTGTGACGTAACAATAGTCTGGCGAAACCACCGCAGCAACAAAATTGGAGAGTTTACCTTTCCAACGAAACCAATTTTATCCTGCTACTTTTGCCAGTTACTGCGATATAAGATTTTCTAAAGTGACATATTGAGATGAAACACCCTGTACTATAGGCTCTGCGTAGTAGTCTCTTAATTAAATTTAGCTTGTGGCGAGGGAGAACAAAACTTTGCCAATTGATGTATCTTCCAGTGTTGGTGAGTTTTTGCTAAGTATTTAGTTTCAATTCATCGCCGCTGTTATCTATCCAGACATCTAGAAAAGGCATTTGGTGATCCTTAGCAATTTTGTAGGTAAATGGTATATCGACCTGTATCTTGTTAAACTGTTGATAACACTTTAAGATATCATCTTGCTTTAAAAACAACGCAAAGCAGTCGTCAACGTATCTATAAAATTCATTTGGTTGTGGATTTATCGTTTTTATTTGATCAACAATCCAGTTCATGCAGACATCAGCCAAAAGTGGAGCTAAAGGGGATCCCATTGTTACTCCATTAATTTGTTTGTAGTATTGATCGTTGAATTTGAAAGTGGTATTCTTGGATGAATTAAAATCTTATAATCTTTAAAGGGTTAAGAAAAGTGATTAAAATCGGGCATTATTGCGCCACCTGCGATGTAAGAACGAAATATGAATATGTGAAAATTTACGTGATGTGGTAGCACTAAAATCTAATGGAATTGTAGTAACATAGGCTAAACATTGCGTAATACTACAGCTTTTACAATTGCAAGAAACTGTGACAACACTTGTTTGGGTGCCTACACTTCACAGTTATGTGATTTGTGAAACTTTTGGCAGTTGGTGCAAAGTGTTTAATGCGTTTACGCAAGTTTTGTTCTGATCGATATCGACAAAATTTGTGCTTGGCCTACGTTAGTAAGTGAGTGCTGTTTTTATATTTAGCCAAAAAGTGCAAGCAACAAAGAGGATATTGTTACCTGATTAAACAAACAACGATACTTAAAGTTTGCTGATAAAGTAAGCTGGTAAAACTGACCTTATAGCAGTTGCGGTAAACATGCAATGGTGGCACAAAAAACTAAAAACATAGAAAAAGATAGGGTAGTAGTGCTTTAAGGGGATCAGTTCTCTGTATTTCAAGACGATAGCGGTATTTCTGAAGAGGAGTCGGCACTGCAGCGAAGTTAGGGAAGGAGTGATAAGGCCTCTGCCATTGCTCCCGAACTACTGTACTGGTATCAGAACTTAACACTGATAATGATGTCATAATTTCAAATAAAAATTTTAACCTCACCGCTACCCATTTTTTTCTGGCTGCTTTTGTGCTTGCTATAGGGATAGGGATAGGGATAGGGATGAAGGAAAGAAAAAGTATAAGAATAAAAATAGCATGCCTTCCTCACCGAACTTTTATACTCCCTGTTTTTGATTGAAATCGTGAAACTTAAGCATTTGTTTTTTTTGGAAAGCACCCCCGAATTGAGGTAACGTTTTAAATTTTGCGTTGATTTCTCAATTGTTGCGTTATAAATCTGCTCATTCACTAAAATTAATATTCTGGTAACGCCCTAACCCCTGTATGATAATGAATTTCTAGACACTGCTCTTGCTTGCTGTTCTTTGTTGTAAACTTTTTGGCACGTAAGGAAAATACGACTAGTGTTTAACAGTTTCATAAAATTTGGTTAAGCATCATGGATAACTCTTGTCCCTACAATTCTTTCTGCCTTGGAAGTGCATCACGCAATTGTAAAAACACAGAAATGCAGTATTGTCCTGATTGCAACTACTCTGCATTCGTAGCTGTGATCTGCATAGCAGCATTTCTGGGGGTTGTAATTATCTCAAGCAACTTGTTAGCGCTCGTGGTTTTTATCAAAAGATACCGAAAAGGCTACGACATGAAAATGGATGCAATCAAGCTATCTTTAGCATTTGCTGATCTTATCA
Source organism: Trididemnum clinides (assembly GCA_963675345.1). Lineage (NCBI taxonomy): Eukaryota > Metazoa > Chordata > Ascidiacea > Aplousobranchia > Didemnidae > Trididemnum > Trididemnum clinides. The sequence goes on along the minus strand of OY776291.1, from coordinate 13,456,611 downwards.
CAGGTATGAATCTAGCACTAACTATCAAAACCAAATAAAAAGTCAGTGAGTAATGATATATCAGAGACGACACTGAAGATTGTAACAATCAGGGCAACTGTCAAAAGTGTTAATTCAAAAGTAGGTTACCACTGGCGATCTGAATAATATCAACCATTAAACGTTTTTCTCCACTTTATAACTACTCTCAATGGAAAATCTTTTATCAAAAGCGATTAAATTTTTTCGAAGGGACCAATTACAAATTGAAACAAAGATGTTCTCAATAAATTGTGATCTCCTAGAACAGTGTCAACAGTGGTAGACCTTCATATCGCTTGAGTTTACTTTCAGATTGAGAAAGAAACCCCGATGCAATGCTTAAAACCCTTAAAATTTGTGCTCTTTCCCGTCATTTATAAACTTTTACTTTGATAAGTTTTTATATTTTATCATCGTTGTACCCCTTATCATAATACAGTAGACAACTTGCATTTTTTAGGTCACATTCTATTCGACATTTTTAGATCACATTGTGTTTGGTGAAATGTTTTTCGTGGCCCGCTTCTAACAGTTTTCCAGTCATCGATTTTTGTATTTTAATAACAAAAGTCTATATTTTTTTTGGAAATAAATTTTTTGAAGTCCATTTTTGGTACAAATTGAAGGCGATAACCTTTGTTATATCTACTTTTTTGAAGTTTTTATTTTGGTATTTCTAATCCAAATTGAAGATGAGGACATCTTTTCGTGAATGGAAGTTTTTTTGGAGATCATATTTTTGCCCTCTGTGGGAACTACTGCTCTAATTAATTAAAATAGAACGGCTCATCCGCCATATGTGTTTTGGCTCTTAGGCTGAGAATCGCTGCTCTAGCAAAATCGACAATAAATTTTATCGAAACCTGAAGACAGAAATCTATTAGGCGCGAACAGAATTCATACACAAAACAGAAGAATGGCTCCTTTTGTCCTCCAAAATATACTATTCTTTATTATGTAACGAAAACAGATGTAGACCAATTGCAAATAAAAGCATTAGTTTGGTTTATAGGCTATCTTGACTATTAGATCTCTTTACAGTCTTTTTATGCATGCAAACAACAACCGTGATCATATGTTACAATGCAATCAAATTTAAAAGTGCATAAAAATGTGTTTAAAATAGTGGTTTATCATTAGTTTATCATGGTATTGATAAACTAAAGTACTAGGCGGTTGTTATGAACGATAACTTAAATACAAGTATTGTCTGTTGTTCGTAGCAGCTTATTTTGTAACTGTAATGTCCACGCTACTGCTAATAGTGGACCAATGCTATTAGCATGTTTATGAATTTTATTTCCATTTCAGGGTTGCAGATGTTTTCTTCATATATTCCAAACGTTGTAAGAACGCTTCATTCAACCATTTTCGAAAATCGATTATATCTACACTCCGAATCTCCTGTCTTTTATGGAGTCATTACTTTAGTAGCATTTACAGCATCAATTTACCATCTTCTATTACTTGGAGCACAAAGAATCTATGCTGTCAAGTGGCCTTTACAATTCAGAACTAGCTCAATGAAACCGGTTTACGGGATGATAGCCATGGTCTGGATAATTGCTCTGGTAATAGCGTCCACGCCGGGTAAGCTAGCGTGCATGTTAGTTTGTAGGAAAAAATGGAATAATTTGGTAGACGGTAGAATGATCAACACCAACTACTTTTCAATTAAAATGTGTACAGCGCTGTTTCTTAAAACAGGTATAATGTCATAATGAAGGGTGCTGAGGTCTCAAGCCCAGTGCCAAAATGGAAAAGCTTGTTGTGCACGTTTTTGCTCTTTATATTTGGAGGTAAACTTTTAAAGTCGAACTAGATATCTTGTTGAAATCTTTTTCAAAACGTAGCATTTTTAAATACAATATTTTTGATAATCTTTTGCTGAAGCTGATGTTTTTGAACTATTTCAAGTAAATCAACTTTTTTTTGGAGATCAACTTTATGAAATCGAATTTTATGTATTTCCTTCTCAGAGGGGAAAACCAAATAACTTTCCTGGACCCTGGTCCATAGGTATCCCCGGGAACCCCAGTCAACGCTTCTGGTCACACAGGTCATTTGTGGTTTTCAAGAAGTTACGATGTGTTTGAGGCTACATCTTCTGGAAACAAAACATATGTCATAAATTTTGCGATGTAAGCGCAATAGCATTTGCAGCTTATTGCATTTTGCTTAATTCTCTATTCGCTGCTTTGTAGGTACGGTCAGGGGCCCAACCGCAAAACTAAAGACTCCCCTTGTGGTTTCATCCACAAAGTGAGCATTTCCAAATATATCGTTTTATGCTGTAAACATGACTTTGGATCGTGAGTTTATTTTGAAGAGAAGTCCGATGCTTTATCATGAGTCGCAAAACTATTTGTTAATGAATAAACTTTATTTTTACTATTGGTTCAGCTTTCTTTCCAAAGATCTAGTTTCGTGCCAATCCTGCAACATTCAGTTTACAGCTCATAAAAATTTATTGTCAGCTTTTATATGTGTCGGTTAGCACTACGTGTTACCTCATAGGCTTACACATGTACATAGCCATATGTAGCTGCCGTAATGCTAGAGTGTAAAAATATTCAATAAATATTTGTAAGGAGTTTTTTCAGCGGTCCAGCGTCAAAACAGGAGTTCCTAAACTTTTTAAAGCGCGTCCTCCTTGACAATGCCAACAAAACTCCATCCCCACTACCCGTTTATTCGTGACAGACTTTTATATCTATGGAAATCAATTTTTTCATAGCGTTTTTTTTCCCACAATTTTTTGAAGACCAAGTTTTTCAAAGAGTGGATTTTGACAAATTTTCTTAATTCACTTAAGGACGCGTGTTTATGTGCCCCCCTTGTGAACCTCGCATGTTCTCCCATGGGGAGCGACTCCCAGTTTAAGAACCGTTAATCTATAGAAAAGAACATCAGGTTGAAATAAAGCTCTCTGGAACAAGATAGCCAACAGTGTGCAGTAAAACAAAGAGTGAAATGCTTAGTTCAGTAGCCAAATAGATTGCACAACTACAAAAGTATTCCATTTTAATTAAAACGGGTCAAACTGACCACTTTAAAACTAAAGGTTGCCGATTCCTTGCGTACAGCATCTTAGCTGGTTGATGAAGGTTCCGATAGTCAGAGGCGCAGCTAGGGAGAGAGAGCTCAAGGACCCTAGTTTTTAAATTGTTTTATATTTTAATCAAGGAGCAAAGGTTGTTTTAGGTATAACCACTACAAAGCGTCGATCTTCTACAAAAAAACTCATTTAGCAAAACTGAGGAACACACAAACCGAAAAATGAAATTTTGGCTCCTGCACAAATTTGCTTTTGGCCACTTGAATCCAGGTTGTTACAACGAAAGAAAAAGCATCAACGCAGTTGCACTCTTTGGTTTTGGCTTATTATGACTTCATAGTTCTGACTGTCCCAAGAATTTGGGCAGAACACTCTCTCCCACTTCATTTTTTGCTATATTGCGCTGTGTGTCATTTATTTCTTCTTGCAGGTTTTACATCTGAGTTAAAGTTTGGAGAATTTCATTTCGTATGCTTTCTTCTCTCAACACCTGACGTCACAATCAGCTTAATTGTCGCAATGAGCTTTGCTTTCATCATCCCTTTCATAACAATGGTATTGTTTTGTTAAGCTTATTATTAAGTGGGTTTCCATTGCCAATTTTATAGCTCAGCTAAAACAATGGTGACGTCACACACGTCAAATGGGATTTGCTGGTATGACGGGCAAGGCATTACAACTGCTTTTAATAAAAGCAGGCCATGAAGTTGGCAGCGAAAACACAGTAATACTACAATTTACAAAGTGGTAAAAGCAGGGTGTATACTTTGTTGCAACTGTTCGTTGGAAGTTTGAAAAAAGATTTCTGGAAAACCGAAAACTGACAAGTCCTCTGGTACTAAAGAAGGCAATGCTCTTACAGCTTCTATGTATTTTTGGAGTTTCATCCTCCCAGACCCATTCTCCTATGATATGCGGTGATTGCCTCCGCACTTTTTGTCAGTAAGTATTCTAAGCAAAAAATATGGTGATTTTGATTATAAAGATTTTTGCCATTTTCGTATTACTCATTTTCTACTGACTCTACACGGGGCACAATGAAGTAAAAGAAAGGGTGAGATGCGCAGTTGCCCTCAAATTTAAATTTTCGTCAGTTTTTATTATAATTACAATGGCGTCATTATCATATGCATTAACTAAATCTCCCTTATTTTAGCGTGAGCGGTTGGACTTTATCACTTAGTGTTTTGTTTAGATAATAATCACAATCATAACAGCTGTGACGGTCCATCGTCAACTACATGGTGTTCATCATACTGATAAAAATATGATCAGAGTCAGTATCGAACAACACAAGCGAAGACTGAAACAGCAAGCCTCTATCATTAAGACGGTGGCAATTATGCAGCTTGGATTTACATTAACAGTTGGTAAGACCTATTTACAGCATCTATGTTATTGTTTTTTATTCTATTCAACACATTTCCCCTATTGCTTAATGCTAAGAAGTGTAGATTTGCGAGTTTTTTGTTCACTCAAGGCACGAACAGCACGAAAATTGCTGTGACAAGTGGCAATGCTCACAAAGATCTTGCCTGATATTGTTGTTAATATTAGTGCTTGTGAAAGAGAAGGGATTGTACGTTTGAAAAGTGATTGTAGCGACAAAATGGTGGCTGCTTTCACAATCAAAGAAAAAACTATTCATTGGTAAGCCTATTTTCCAATGGGGTGCTGCCGCTTACTTATTTCTATTTGTGGTATTAAGCTCCTAATTTGGCTACCCTATTTGTATTATTTCCGGTATAGCGACAAAAGCGGCTCTTGCTCTCCAGCTTTACAAATTGTTATGGTTATGGTTTTATGCTGACTTTTTCTTACACTTGGAATTTTATTACAATGATGTAGAGTAAGGACAAAAACGACATAAATACCTTAACACGTAGCATATCAGCAAAAGAAAAAATCCTTGCTTTGTAGTATATACAACGGCGTCGCCCGAAGAGCCCCCATCAGTAACGTCGGGTCGAGAGTGTCGGTTCAGCCGGCTAAGCCGACTCCTCCTATCAGGTTCTTGGGTGAAAAGTTACCAAAAGTTTGTGTGTTTTCTACGCGTTAGATTTTTACGACTTTTTGTGCTCCTTTCCCTAATAAAATATCGCGTTTTAAGATTCTGGCTATGGCTTAGGTCTATGAGCTCTATTCATTGCTGACACGAAACCAAGGAAACCTTGCGTTTCCGTAGTTTTGAAGTAGGGATCGCATTTCTGATACTAAGCTATTCTAAAGCAAAATAAAAAATGTCTTTCGTGTGGTGCGATTTCACACAGTTGCTGGCTACGCGTTATGTAGCATGTTTTTTCTACGTGCTTGACGTTTCCTGGGGGGGGGTTACAAGAGTCCTTGCTTTTCTCCAAATGTTTGGTTTGATCCCGGTAACTCTATAAAGCTATCATAAAACAAAATACCAATAATATGCTCCATGTGGTGCGATTTAACACAGTTACGTCGTTAATTTTAATTTCGCCTCAAACTTTTTCAAGTTCCTGCTAGCTACGCATTATGATTCATATTCGTTTTTCTTGCTTAGTTATGCTCATAGAAGTTAAGTAAGTCTTTGCTTTTCCCAAATTTTTAGGTTTGATTCCGGTAGCTCTATAAACCTATCATCAAGCAAAACAGAAAACATTTTTCTTCTAAGTATGGTGCGATTTTACCCCGGCAGGCACATTATCACCCGTGTCGATTTAAAAGGTATCAACTAATGCAGCTCCGCCAGCTTCACAGTACTAACATTTATGATAGCAACAACTGTTTAATTTTCTTAAATTCGGGACTTTATTACATTTAACTTTGCCCCTAATCCAAACCTCCCTATTTCTCAATGAAAATTAATGTTTTGTATCGATATCCTTGCAATTACAAATATCAGTAATGGGCTTTACCATTTATGTTTGCTATCAAAATTATGGTGAATAATTTTGCTGCCTACTGCTGTTTTCACTGTGGCATTGCGATGTCATATAACATTATGACCTTACAATGCGTTTTGAGCCATTATTATTAGGATCGCTACTTACCACTTTTTTGTTGCTGAAGGTGAATTAATGCGAAGTAACGTCTCTGACTGCGTGTATGTTTCTTGGCCTTGGCATAAGCGCCGCTATGCAAAGAGCAAACCAATTCGAAATGAAGCACTCACAGTTGAGTTGTAGCAGTAGCGGGGGCCCCAATTAATAATGACGAGCTTAAGAACATCAAATCATCTGGCTGCTGTGGCAGTCTCGCCCAATTGCAAAAGAAATTACTTCAACATTTAGATCATATGTAGCTCGACACTTACATTTTGTTGCAAACCATAAGAAAGGGCCATCTTTACTCTCTCGTTTTTTCTTGGGTGATCACCAAGTGTTTCGCTTGGAGTAGGCCACATATTAAAGTTTGCAGATTTCATTTTTCGATGAATCTTTTTGAATGTTTTGATGGATAATGCCAAAGATTCATGCTATCAAGAAAGAAGAGCCAAGATGTACTAAGGACTTAGTCTTTTTAGGAATTGGAATTTCGTGAAATGTAGGCAACAAAATTTTGCGTTTTTGTTAACCGGTAGACTAACATTTCATAAACGTTTACAGACTTCAGTTTTTGATGACTAGTTTTTGAAAACGTCAGCAGATAATGCAAAAGAACCACGCTTGTGAGGAAAAGTAGTCAAAATGTACCAAAGAACTAACTTTGGTTTAACAATTGCAAGTTTGTTAGGTGCAGTAAAATGGTTGTTCAACTAAAAACGAAACATGGTGTATGGCAACCAATTTTTGATCACACATTACTAACTAATTCTTAACCCTAAGCAATTGGAGTCACATATTGCTGAAAAGCAAATTTCCCAAGCTTTCAAAAGACGGTAATTGTCCATAATATACATTACCGGAATTGCATTGAAATAACTCTTAATTTGTTGAAAAAAATTTGAATCGGTTGAGAAATGAGGTCACATATCAGTTTTTTGGTAAACTGATTTTGTAAAAAGGTTGCAATTTTTAAAAACATCTTCATGTTATGATCTGCGGTAGCCAAAAATTTGTGTTAATCGTACGAGACATATTATGACATCATAGAGTCGGTTTTAAGCGCGCAAACGAAATAGATAACAAAAATGCTTATATGGCTTGAAGTTCTTAAATGAAGAAGTGCTCGTAGCATTGTCAAATAAGCAATAATTGTTGTAGAATTGTTTTTGTCCAAAGAACCTTATTAATATTTTCTGAAAAAACCTTTAATCGCGTTTCTGCAATGAGTACTTTTTGAGAAAGAACAAAAAGCAAATTGTTCAATGAAACGTTGATTGTGACGTCATTTTAGACCCCAAACAAATGAAAGTTTTTGTAATGTGGTAAGTCGGAAGCAGGTTTTCGTTTGAACAAAAAGCGGTTGTCCTCTGTCAAGTAATGCAAATTCTAAAATAAAATATTTTTAATTATGACATCATCATGACGTCACCAACCCCCGTATGATACTCACCACGAGGTGGTAATCAATCATGCCAAGTTTGATGCTTGTACCTATAGCAGTTTCAGAAGAGTTAAAACAGACAGACACACAGACACACACACAGACAGAGTAGCGCTTTATATATTAGACTAGAAATGCCGCGGTGTCGACAACAACACCAGAGAATATTCAAATCGTAGTTTCACTATTATGTTCTTAAGATAAATTGCTGTGATTTCTAGAAAACTATTATTTTTGGATACTTAAAAGCAAGCAACATTTAGATGGTAAAAGTTTTTTTGCTTTTCTTTGTTTTAGCATGGGTATACCTTGAACGGTCGTGGTGTCAAAAACGACATCTTGTTTTAAACAGTTTACATTTTTTCAGTATTTCAGAATTGAATTCTTCAGTCTCAACTGAAGATATCACAAATGCTGACCAACAAAATGCGCGATTTTGTTTAAAAATGTCTATTGTGTCGCGTAATTTAGGTCATCTTCAGCAGCGGTGTTTAGGTGAGAAAAGCTTGAACTGCTGACCACTTGCTAGTAACTTAAGACTAACTGTCACCTGTGTGGCGTTATCATTACTTTGCTAGTCTTGAATAAGCATGGATAAGATGTCTACAAGGAAAAATTTGTACAATGTTGATGCGGCTTTGAATCACGTAGAATATTCTGGGGATGATATGAGCAGTAAAAGTGAAGACGATGATGATTTCACTCGTACAGTGTCACCCGAACCTGACGCAACTGATTCATCGGATTCTAGTGCAGAAGAAAGCGAAGGGCCATCAAACGCAGGCATGTTTATTGTTTATAATATTTATTATCAAATTTTAGGTATCGCTATTGATGTAAGGTACTGCAAAATCTCAATTCAACTGATTTGTCTTCTGATGGTTTTAGATATTGTTACAAGATCTGATGTAACCAGGAAGTCGCTCACAAGCACAAGAGTTGAGCTGTCACCACAAGCTGCTGTTTTCAAAGCGTCCGTGGGTCTTACCAATGCTGTGAAAAACAGGGCTTCAAATTCTGCGTGAGCATCATGAAAGATGTTTATAGACGAACTCATGCTTGAAAAATTTCTAAACTGCACGGTTACTGAATGCCAAACCCACAAATCCGGTTGGTCCATCAACATAGAAATCCTGGAAGCATACTTAGCTTTAGAATATGCTCGGGGCATATATGGCAAAGGAGACTGTACTAACTTCCTTGGGAGTAAGATCTACGACCCAACGATTTTCAAAGATAAAATGTCTAGATTTGCTTATAAAGAAATTAGAAACTATCTGTAATTCGATATCAAGAGCACACGATCTAGTCACATTCAGAATGATAGGTTCGCCTATATCCGAGACATTTTTGACAGATTTGCAATGAACTGCAGAAAAGTGTACACACCATCTTTCAGCCTGAACATTGATGAACAGCTTTTTCCTATAAATAGTTGCTTTCCTTTCATTGTGTATATGCCAAACGATCCAGATAAGTTTGGCATAAAGTTCTGAATGCGAGCTGAAGTCGATTCGAAATACGTCGTAAATGTCATACCATATTTGGGAGCCTAAGCAAAACAATTCATGGACGGCCTTTTAGCAGAAAGTGTGGTGATGAAGATCACGGAACCAATCCAGAACAAAGGATACAATATAACGACGGGCAATTTTTTTACATCATTTGATCTAGCAAAAAAGCTTCAAAAGGAGGGAACGTCAATAGTAGGGGCAGCTCGCGCCAACAGTAAACATTTACCAAAGGAAATTGCTAGTCTGGTAAAAGGTGGAAAATAAAGCAGCAAATTTTACTATGAAGAACATTGCAAATGTGTGTTTGTAAATTATTGATGTAAAAACGAGAAGTGAGTATGCCTTCTATCAACCATGCATGTATCTCCTTCTATTTCAGGTGGAGAAAAGAAGAAACCGGATGTTGTTTTATTCTATAATTGTTGATCAGATGGTTAGAATTTATTCAACAAGATGCGCGACAAGACGTTGGCCTGTTGGCGTGTGATGTAATGTTTTGAAGTTGGCAGCTCAAAATAGTTGGATAATTTAAAAAAATCAACCGTAAAGCAAATAAACCGAAAACACTTCATACTCGAACTGGTAGAGGAACTAAGAACGCAGCACACACACGCTAGAAATCCAACGCACGGACCGCTACCAACAGTTTTCGAAAACAATCAAGGATTATTTACGAACAAACGGAAGAAGTGTCATGGCAAGAAGTGCACCAATGCTACTATAGCCACATGCAAGATCTGTAGTAAACCAACTTGTGGTAAATGTGCAAAGAAGATAAGTAGAATTGTGTATGTTGTTTGCACAGGCTGCAGTTTGTAATTAAAACATACCATAGGACACAAATATGGAATTTTTTTAAATGCTTTCATCGATTCACACATTAATGAATACTTCCAACAGATATCAAGACATTGCTTTGAATTAAGCATAATTGCTGTTGATAGACTGTGTTATTTGTGAAATACATGCAAAATATTGCAAAGCATCAAGTGATATCTCAGAAGTACGGGCTATTAGATTACCGGCGTCGAAAACGACACCTCGGCCGTTCAAAGTATGTATGAGTAGCTGGCCTTTCTAGTGTTAAAGCAGCTATGTTATTGTTTCATGTTGTATTCTACACATTTCCCCTATTGCTTGATGTCAGGAAGTGGATTTGCGAGTTTTTTGTTTACTCAAGGCACAAACAGCACGAAAAGTGCTGTGACAAGTGGTGCCATGATTTTATCTGACAGAACTGATCGGTAAAGATGATATCATAGTTTATAACTCTTTCCATTTATGTGGGACGTAATAGCGTTATCGGTCATCAGAAAACTTTGGTAAGTTACACAACAATTTGTGTTCAACCAAGCTTTGGATTTACTTGTAGACTATGTTTCCACCTCAGTCACAATAGTACAATTGTTACGAAAGCGTCTATAACCCTTTCTTTTGTGAAAGCATACAACGACAGAGCGATTGTGGGGTTTGCGCACACGACCATGTGACTATTTTGGTTACCGGTATAAGTCAGAGCTGCAATACACATGGCCACAGCTTTCCTTTCTTTCTTCTTCACCGGTTTGCAAAAGCGCATTAGGCAGGTTAGATATTCAAACCAAATCTTGAAAAGTCAAAAAAATTGGGGTTAATTTTATGGCTGGTTTTAAGTAAAGTCCATTGTTGGTTTCCCCAGGCGGTTTGAAGCCTGTTCTTGATTGTGCTTAAGGTTTAAAGCCTGATTTCCATTAGGCGTACATCGCGGGCGTAACGTGAAAAATTCTTTGTTTCTCTATTTAGTGTTAAGCGCTAAAACTAAATAGAGAAACAAAGAAGTTTTCGCACTGCGCCTGCAATCTACGCCTAATGAAAACCAGCCTTAAATCTGAATATTGCCTGCCGAGTTTTTTACATAAGACGATATTATTACTGTTGGCGAAAGCCATAATTTAACTTTGAAAAGTGAACTTGAAAGTGAACCACAAATTTATTTGCCCATGCCGCAGGCAACGTACCGTTCTGACCGTTCATTCCCGCAATCTGTTCATCAAAAGTTTCTTGCCAAGTTCATCGCTCCACACTGTCAACAAAAGACCTTTTCCAATTGCCCCTTCTTTTATTTTTTATGCCTGTCATTCACTAGCACGTTTAGATGGAAACCATTGTACCATGTCTCCTCTTTTGACCTTAACAACAAAGCAAAAGATTTGCTTAATTGGCGTTTATATCAACTCTCTTCTTTCAAAAATTCTCTGTAAGCTAGTTCGTCCACTACCACTTAAAATATGCATCACCTGTACATTGTTGTCACATTTTGTTTTATATCAAGGTCCAGGTATTGGGTTTCTATTGCTGTACTTCGTTGGCTCTTTGCCTTGTGAACTGTTCGAGATATTAGCGCTAGCTTTCTTCATCATATACTTCACAAACAGGTAAATTTTACAAATAGGGGTGTTTTGCTATTGTACAAGATTTTGCTATCTTGGGGTTGGGGAGATTTCTTTTTTTAATTGTAGCTGATAAAAACAAATATGTGAAATTACAATATTTCTTTATTGTTTTATTTAAATACACGACTGTCTCGATTGTTTGGTAGTTACAGCATCGCAGGTTTCAACCTCGACACAATTGTACCAAAGACTTTTTAAAAACAATATGGACAGTTGGTATGCATTGATCTAACTATATCAAATTTATTTGTATATGCCCTATTTCTCAACTTACGCTTCCTACTTGTTTTTCCTGGCAACAGTACAGTTATGCAATAGCCGAGTGTTTAATTCGTTTGTTGTTTGATATTTATTAGGTTGGTTCACTGACATAATTTAAAACCGGTACTCTTTATGAAAAACTGACTTTAGTTTGTTTTATTATTTCGTCACCCCATTGGCTACTTCTTGGCTGCATGGCGTCTTCTACTTAATATTACACTTGTTGTCGAAAGACTATGGGTGGAGCATTTAAAAACTTACGCTGAATTTGGCATGCTCTAGTAAATCCTGGGTTCACATGGAAGATCACGTTTCCGATCAATCACTTTAAATTATACAGGTGGCAGCTAACTAAAAAACCAAAACGTGATTATGCTGCTCTCTCAACTCATCATTTCACGTGTTTGAGGAGTTCAATACGTTTGTTTTCTCATCTATATTTTGTTTAATAACAATACAACCTAAAATATTCCATCATTATTTTTGGAATGTAAGTTACCGGCTGCTGGATTTTTTGTAGCATAGTGGATTTCATATTTCCTTTGTCAATTTCTTTTGGATTGTGTGGTAATTTTGGTGTTTTTTAAATCTTGATAATGATGATGGATTGATCGAATAAACTTTCTTTCAACAATTCATGTGCTGGGGTGACGACTTTTCGGTTAAGCGGCAAATAAGTGGGCTTACAGCTTTTTGTCCAAGCTCTGCTAACATAACTAGCTAGCATAATTATCTTTTTTTAATTCTTGATCAACTGTCACTTGGGAAGCAAACGTAAATCGCGGGTTGCTTAACCAGATTATTTGCTTACAATAACGCATGTTAATCACTAAACTAAAACAAATTCCAAAACAAGATGTGAGGTAACATTGCGCACATAAAGTAACATGCCTATCGTAGCATCCCCATTAAAGAACAACAATCTGTACCAATGAAAACAATGCATCACACAGTCCAGCGATTGCCGAAGCAGGCATCTTAAAACTCAGTAACGGGCGCCGCGTAAATCAAAAAAAATATTTGTATTTAATTAACCCTCTGTCTACCATGGGGTCAAGTTGACCCCAATTACGTTTTTGAAAAGCTTCTGTTGCTAAACTGTTGGGTGCAGCGCCATGAGACTTCATGACTTTTATTTTATTTTGAAGAGGTTTGTTGATGTCAAAAATTTTCAGTGTTGGACATCTTTTAACTTCTCAATATAGCTCTTCTGGTGTAATTGAAAGTTAAAGTGATCTTTATTTAGATTTTAGATTTAAAATCTACATAAAATTTATAAAAACTCGACGTTTCGAATAACTAAAATCAGTTTTTCTTCGTCAGGAGTGACTAAAGTTCAAACACAGACAATGGTTACAAAGTAATCAACAGAACAAAAAGGAGAAAAGAAATATATGGTAGTAAACAAGTGCAGCAGCGACAACTCGCGGTCAAAAATTTATAAATTTGTACAATTTGGGATAAAAACTGTTAATTTTATCGTTAAAAGAAAAATCAGTTTTGTGTATATAAAATGATTCTAAAAACCGTCTTTTCTTATAGTCGCTTTCAATAGCTAAAATTGCAGAGCTTTATGAAGTTTATATAGATTTTAAATCTAAAATCTACATAAAGATCATTTTAACTTTCAATTACACCAGAAGAGCTATATTGAGAAGTTAAAAGATGCCTGGTGACAAAAGCAAAATATACGTTGGACATATTTATCATGCGCTAATTAAAAGAGCAGCATCATATACCAGTGGGGTCAAATTGACTTTAAACAGTTTTACCAGTTAGTGGCCCAATGAAACATGCAAATAAATAAATAAATCTCACTATTTCATTGCTTATATACCACATATACAAAATTATTATTTTTCATTATAAAATAAAAGCAAAACGAGAATAAATCCAAAAACAAATATAGAAGAGTTAACTGCAAAGTAGAACATGCCAAGTTACCTCTATGAAGATGAAATTTGGTTGGTTTTCCGGCAAATGACGACAGCGAAAAGACGAAATAAGTGACTCGGATTGGATTTCTACTGATGATGGCGAAGAAGACAAGGAAGAAATATCTTTATTTGATTGATCTTCTGAAGCAGAAATGTTGACTAACCTTGTTCATCTGCTTCTTCAAACTATTTCTTTTCCAAAACAAAAACATGGCAAACAACACCTTTTGCAAATAATGCTGGTAGAGCAGCTGCGTATGTCATTCGATAAAGTTTAGGACCAACAAGGTTTTCAAAATCTCAGTATTCAGAAATAAGTGATACTTTCATTTTATGTTTGCGGTCTTCTCTTCGAAAAACCATACGTCAGTGGACTAATCACAAAGAAGCCATAGTATATGGTGGCTTATGGAAACCCGTGGATGATCAAGAATTCAAAGTTTTTCTTCGTGTATTTTTTTTTGATTAGCATATATAACTCCAATAACGAAATTGTTGAAGAGCTGTGGGGCACACTTGATGGCCGGCCCATTTTCAATTGCACTACAAGTAGAGGAAGGTATCAACAAATTTTACGCTTTCTCCAATTTGACAATGCACAGTCAAGACAACATCATTGGTTTCTTGATAAGCAGCAACCAATCAGAGAAGTGTTTGAAACTTGGGACTCTTACTTGCGTGATACTCACACCTGTCGACCAAGCATGACAGTGCACGAGCAGTTGGTATGCTTTAGAGGACGGTGCGCTTTCAACCAATACATTCCTTCAAAGCCAGGCAAATATGGAATAAAAATCTGGACAATTTGCAACTTCACTTCCTCTTACACATGAAAAATGCAGGTGTACATAAGAAAAGATGCTGGATTGGCCTGAGAAACTAAGTAAGGCACGAAAGTTGTACCTGATTTGGCAGAAGATATTGATAATTCTTGCGGAAATATCACCTGCGATAATTTCTTCACTAATCTATCGCTTGCATGAAAACTTCTTCAAAAGACGCTCACACTAATAGCAACAATGAGGAAGAACAAGCCGGAGCTCCCAACGGAATTTAAAGTGGCCAAAGGACGGAATGTGAAGAGCACAGTCTTCGGCTTTTAACTAGATGCAATAATTGCATCGTACTGTTCTAAAACAAACCGTGTTGTCAATATGCTTTTAACGATGCGTAGTCAGCCAGAAATCGAAAGCACTTCGGATCAGAAACCAAGATTATTCTATTCTACAACAAAACAAAAGGTAGTGTTGACACTTTAGACAGAATGTTGAGATCATACTACACCAAACGCACGACTCGAAAATGGCCATTAGTCTTATTCTACAATGTGATTGATGTCAGTACGATGAATGCGTTTATCATTTGGCAAGGAATAAATCATGAAAATGGCAACATCTACATGAGGCAAAGAAGAAAGTTTTTGATCAGTCTCGGAAGAGAACTGTGTGGAATTACAGAACAAGCACAACCTGTTGTACCAGTTTCTGCAACCAGGAAAAGAAAAGTTACTCTTGCTGGAAATGGTGCTTCATTGAATAAGAGAGCCCGATGTACTTTGTATCACTGAAAGAATGACCGAAAATGTCAATGTCTTTGTTGTAGATGTGACAAACATGTATGTCCTGAACACTCGGATATAGTCTGCATCAAGTGTGCTTAGTTTTATATTGTTGTTATTTTTATTTTGGTTTGTATTTATTTGCAAGTGTGTTCAAAGTTTGTGTTATTATTTGCGTTTATTTGGAAATGTTTTTGAGGTTTGTGTTGGTATTTCTGTATATTTGCGAGTGGTTTGCGGTTTGTGTAGGGGAATATTTATGTGAGACGCATAAACAAAATCAGTAGACTACTCTGTAGGACTATTAACATAGGGTGCCGTTAGTTTGGTCTTTCATTGCTGTTCTTTTTTGTGTGCAATGAAAACACTAATTATTGGATACGGATCAAACAATATTACCATTCAAATCAACTTGTAATAAACTGAAAAACTTATGTTTGCTTGGTGCAGCATCAACTTTTACAACTATAGTTTGATTTCGTTTTGGTTTTAAAAGCTTCATTAATCCTAGAATGATCGATTTCTTTATTTATTATGTGTCTAGCAAGCAAAAGTTAAAAAAAAGTACAGCAAAAACAACTCTAAAGTAGGATTCATAACTGGGTCAATTTGACCCCACTGATACTAAATGTACATTTTTTTGCTGGTAGACAGAGGGTTAATCATCTAAAAAAATGTTTAAGCAATAAAAACGGTTTCAAAGAGTTGATTTCCAAAAATTGTTTTTAAATGTCAAATTCATCATCAAAAAACGGCTTGACCCAAGAGCTGGAGCAAAACTTTAATTTTATAAAATGGTTTCCAAAAGTCTCCAAATTGGATAAATTGTAGATTTGAATACGGCGTCGCAAGCATTTATAAGTTTTCGAACGACGCTTAAGGAAAAATTTGGAAAACAGTCTTGGTGCATAATACAATCGCATAATCGGGAAAAAAGTTTGACCATTGCGGTTTGGGTACGACCGCTACTGGCATACGGTTAACACTTGCCGCATAGATAAATGCTGGGAGAGTTGTAAACATATTACCATCAAGTGAATTGCAAGCCACAAAACAATATTTTAGTCTGTCCAACGAATTTTCGGATTGCTGTTAACAAAGTGGCTTACCATATACCAACGTGGTTGACACAGCAAAATTAGTTTCTCAAGCCTCCAAATTTGATTATATTTTACGAATTGCACTCACTATACTATATATGGATTGCTTTCACAAATTCCTTGACGCGCAAAACCTTATTAAGTAAGTTCAATCAACTGCGAATCTTATAAATACAATTTATTTATATAAGAGCTGATCTTTCAATTAAAAAGAGTATGTTCACCCCACTTTTATTTTTTAGCTTAATTCAAATAGAGGTGCATAAAATCGATAACTAAAGTTTCATTGCTCGTTGCGATTTTTTGATAATATTCTCGGCGATCTATACAGCACAATCAACTTTGTGGGATTGACGTGGTATGACTAGGGTTGGAAGTATTGAAAAGATGAGAAGTGGTACAAAATTTCAATACAGCTTTTGTTAGCGAACATTTCATTGTACTGTTTTAAAAAGAATAAGGAAAAACTCTTAACGTTTTCGTCTATCTTTTTTCAGGAGTTATCGCTAGAATGAAGCCTGGTGTTGAAAGCGAGATATTTATTGCGACTGAGGTTGATGAAAATGTCGGAACGTTCTGATTGGTAGACAACCAAACGTTTCATCGACTACAAATTAATGATGTATTTCCGCGTGTACACGAATTTTATTTCTGACGAATTCTTAAACCAAAGCTTTGTCGCCAGAAAGAATTTGTTTACAAACTAAAAATACATTATTGGTTTGGGCTCGACGAAACGTCTGGTTGTCTACCAATCAAAATGTTCCGACATTTTTATCAACCTCAACCGCTATTACTACCTCGCCATCAACACCAGGCTTCATTCTAACGATAACTTCATTCTAACGAGAGCTAGGCGAAAACGTTAAGAGTTTTCACTTGTTCTTTTTAAAAGAGTACAATGAAATGGTCGCTAACCAAAGCTTTTTCGAAGTATTGAAAATATACCGCTTACGAAAAAAAATTGACGATTTCGTAGTTTTAAACTGAGGACCATTGTTTAAAGTAACCACATATGAAATATTGTGATGTTTTAAATTGTTCTTTGCAACATGAGACCACTGCTGTCGAGGCATTTTTACATAATTTTGAAATTGCCCAAAACTCTGAAAAAAATCCAAAACAAACGCATAGCTCACTCAATAAAACGTAAACAAATCTAATAACTTTACTTCGCTGTGTTGCTTTCAAAATTACCACATTAATCGTTTTTTAGACTCGAAAGTTGCAAACTTCTTTCACATCAAACACTTTGGTATGATGTGTTTGACTTTATATAAGACATGCCAGTCCGATTTATTTATAATACACGGATTACGAGCTATTTTACAGGAAGCAATTGTCGTATTGCTATGGCTAAAAGTTTCAAGTATTTCCTGCCTTTTTCAGTATTGAAACAATAATTTTCTGGTCTTGGTATACAACTCCCTCTGGAATAGCGACTTCGCCTTAATCGTGTATCACCGGCGAAAAAGTGAAGTAGCTTACCTGGCATGTCGTAACAGACAATTTTTGAGTACCCACTGGTGACAATTAACCTTGGTGATGACGGAGCTATTGGTCAGTAATTTATTTGAGACTGGTTTGAAATGGACAGCCGTTTTTATTATGTGCAATCTAATTGAGCTTGAGGTTAAACCGGAATAACGCTGTTTCATGCCGTGCCTTCACCAGAGGAGGATCCAAGGGGCTTGTGCCGGATGCATCTTCCCCCTATTCTTTCCAATTCCTACTTCCACATAGTTGTTTGATTATTTTTCCATCGCAAAAATTGTTTCAAAAAATGAACCTAGAAAAAAGTTTATCTCCATCAAAAAAAAGGATGCCTTTAGCACTTTGGATTACACCTCCAGTAATTCGTCGGTATAACCTTCCACACCCCCTCCATACCAAATATTTTGCACCCTCCAATGGTCTCGATCCCAAGGAAGCCAAAAAGAAAATACAATAGTCACCACATTTTGTTTGTGCATACCTATTTTCTTATTCTGAGGAATAGGAAAAATATTGCTACAATTCAAAGTCGGCAATCCTAATTCGGTAAGGGTTAGGAAAATAAAGCATATTATGGAGGATATTCCTTTAATAATAATGGCCGACTTCGACTTGTCGACTTGAAATTGCAGACTTTGAGTGGCGTAAAAGCATAGATCTTGTAACGTTTTACAGCACGGCCTGCCACACGCTAACGCCCACTAAGATACGTTGAAACGCGGTGATGGGATCCGATGCAGTATCTGTTAAACCGTAAACAGTAATCAGAACGTGCGTGACATAAATTTGGATAATCATTACTGATCATCAACTTAACGTGATGTAAATTCGAACAATTTCTTGCAATAAATGTTTGTGACAAATAGACATAACTTTAAACAAAAAGGAATTAAGTTCTTAGAACACTCCCTGAATCAACAGCTTAAAACACTCCTAGCTAACAAACTGCTGTCAAGTAAGCTGCTTCATACAACTGATACCAACCTGAAGAAATGCAACGCCAGCAAGTGTAATCAGCAACTTAAAGCACTCATAGCTAGCAAATAAACTGCTTTCAACCAAAATCCTTTATTCAACTGATACCAACCTGAAGAAATGCAACGCCAGCAAGTGTAATCAGCAACTTAAAGCACTCATAGCTAGCAAATAAACTGCTTTCAACCAAAATCCTTTATTCAACTGATACCAAGCTGAAGAGATGAAATGCCAGCAAGTAGCATGTTGCATCGTCTCTGAGCACGCTGTAATCAGCGTATAAAGGTGGGCAATCAACTTAAAAAGAAAGAGATTGGCACGTAAAAACTTAAAGCGCGGGTTCCATACTTGGTTAGCATAACGTAAATGCAAAGCTTTAAACAGTATGAAGCAACACAATTTTTATTAACAGAAGCTATTACCAATCATCAATTAAAAGGATCAAATACGAGATTTAAAGACATGATATTCATATTCCGCTATAGGTTTAAGCAGTTCGATTTAAAGCTCGCAGGATTTCATCTTCTTTGTTCCAATTTTAACTTGCTTGTGTCTTTGTTCTGTAACAATATTTTTCAAAATTTAGCCAACCAGTTTGGCTGGCTGTCTTAAGCTTAGTAGCTGTCTTTTAAGTTTGAAAGAACTATTTTGAATCCTCTACAAAAAGAACTCAACTAAATATGAATTCATAAACGCCCATACTTGGCAAAAAATTCTTAAATTGATATTTGGATAAAAATAGTAAAAAAATTGTGTTTTGGAGTTTACCATATTATTGATACCAGCTCGATAGTAATCCTGGTTATTACAATGCCAACAAATACTCAACAACTTTTTCAAAAAAAGCGGTTTTTTGATTTTCAATTCAAGTGGCACAGAGCAGCCGAAGATGGTGTGGTTGAACATAAACTGTTTAAATTAAGTATTAAAAAATGGTAATCTCTATTAAATTGATTTAAACTGGTTTTAGTGAAGTTGTAACTCTGAGTTCTCGAGTAGATATAAAGTCCCTGTAAGTAATTTATTTCTGTTTCTTCATTACATAGCTGTGCCTTTTTGAGCATAATTTTTCTCGTTAATTTCTTACAGTTGTGAATTATTTTTTATTCTCTACCAACCAATATTTTATGACCGTATACGCGTTCCACTTATCATTTTGAAAATGATCTGTCCTGCTATGTTAACAACTTTTACTTTTCTTGCAGTTTGGTCAACGTGCTGGTGTATAGCGTACGTGAAAAGAAATTTCGTGCTTCAATTTTAGAAACTTTCGGCAAAACAACATCACTTGTTCGAGTATCTAACGTCATGGAAGATGACAATCGGCCTTTCACAATGCAAGCTACCAACAATACTTTAGTCAATCAAAGCCCTCAATGACCAATTTGCACTTAATTTTCTAACTGGATTTGAGAACATGGATGTTGAGTAGAAACGTAGAGCTGCCTCAATGTCATTGGAACCCACAGTTGTGATAGAAATAAGGACAAAACTACTTTTTATAGCATGGCCGTGCGGAATACACTCTACGCAACCAACCACTTTATCCATTTTTCCTTATTTCCGTAATTAGCGCAAGCAATCACATTTTCGTCCCTTTGTTGTATCCAAACCAGTAATGCAATTGCACAAACGTGAAGTATTGCCTACATGCGCGCAAATCATTATCATACAAGCTGTAGTCGTAAGCTATGAGAGGCATCTTGATGCGTTTGTCTGAATTAAAACGTGACAGCACACAGAAAGCAGCGAGTGCTATCGCTAGAAGCAGAGGTATTTTTTGAACAATTTAAAATAAAGTTATTGATATTAGAGCATTGGATTTACAGCCACTTTTAGTCAAGTCCACGTTTGACGGTATTGCTTTCGTGGAATTTCTACAAACGAATTTACTCAAAGACTGGAGATTCCTTAAACATAAATTTAAAACACGAATGAGTAATATTGTACATGCATGCTCGCCATCTAGAAAAACACAATATCCGCATCAAGGAGAATACATTAAACGTTAACCAATCAAGGGTGTCAGAAAATGTTGGGTAAAGCTTTTCTCAAATCACGTTTCAGCTTTTATAAACGTCGCAAAAAACAAAATTTATGGAAAATATATCCAGTAAGTAAGTTAATTTGAAATTGTTTGTAAAAGCTGCTTGTTCAAATCCGAGATAAAAACGCACAAGTTCAAAAGTCCATGTCTGCAATCCATATCCAATGTTCTGATAGATAGCCCGCTATTCTTAAAAAACCTAAATGCATCACCAGAAAACTGGTGAAAGACTTGAGCTATTATTTCTCACTGCCTTCAGAGCCACTCATGCTCTTCAACTAAAGCAGCTTACATTCAATACCTCCATTTAACATTTGGAAACATCCACAATCTATAAATTAAAGGGGAGTGTCAGGAATAAGTAAATTTGCGTTAAAGAATAGTTTTTATATATGTATAGTATTGTAGTCTGTTGTTTTGTTTTGCCGTGATTGTTTTATTTGTAGATCTGAATTGTCTGAAGCCCTAAACTTGTTAAACTGTTTTCGAAAAACGACCTATTTTTTGCATATATTGATAGATTTGTAATTCACACGCCTCTTCTGACATCACAATAGTTGACACGTGACAAAGTTCCAGTGTATTCCAGTGAATCTTGTTTTTTCTCAAAGATTGTTTTTTCTTTATTTTTTGCCGATTACGTAATCTATTAACGATGTTTTTTGTGTCACGTGATGTTCTAGTATTTCCTAGAATATTGTGTTTTTGTATATAAGGCCGCAAGATTTTTACGATTTAGAGTAGAAGAAGGAAAGAGAAAGTATCTCAGAGCGGCAGAGTAGAGTAAAAAGTGCGTTGTTTTGTGGTGATTTACTGCGGATTGTTGGAGTGACCAGTGTCAACGGATAATAATTGGTGGAGTTAGTTTTGGCTGTTTCCTGGATTGTTATACAGGGTGGGCCGTAAATAACGCACCAAAGATTTAAAATAAATTGTGATGTGAAATAATGTAAATATCTTTTCTTTGGGTATTTTGAGCATTTTGAGCATTTGTGATTGTACCAGCGTGTACGTGTTTCTCTGTTCATTTGTTAAGTTTTGTTTTAATAAAAACGTTTGTAATTATTATCTGAATTGTTTTATATGCTTTGGTGCGTTATTTATGGCCCACCCTGTATACCAAAGTGCTTCATTTTATGTGACCGTTGAGCGTAGGAGTTTAAAGTCTTAAAGTATTATTTCTGTGAATATATTGTTCTGAGCTCGACGTGGTTCAAAGTATTTTAGTAGAAGCCAGGATTTTTCCTAGCTCTTAAGTTGCCGCCAAACTCAATTATTCGAGCAATACTACATGTCGCCTCAATTTTAAGAATAAAATTAAAGTTGAGATAGGACCAAAAATTCTATTGAAACGCGACAGGAATTCAACACTTTTTTCAGACACCCTTGAACTTCTTTTTTCTAAATCCGTAAAAGACATTTTTGGGTGGTGATTAATGTTTTTGTTTCCTTTTTATAGCCTATGATCCTATCCGAATGTGTACATTATCTTTGGAATTTACGTTCACCTACCCCGTTTAATGTTTCCTGCGCTGAACTAAAAAAGTTTAGCTAAATGAGACTAATCAAAGCCTTTAATAGTTTCCTATAGTAGAAAGCAGCATGCATTTACTGGCCGTGTTGTCAGTTAAAAATTCGTGTGCAAGATAGCTTGATCAGCGCTTATGTTAATCGGGTACAGACTAAACCCTAAAGTGTGGAACAATTTTTCGCAGCTGTACCAACCTAAGAGAGTATGCCAGTTCTTAAAATGAGAACCTTCTTTTAGCTTTTAATATGAGAGCCAGCCATCACATAAAGCGCTTCTTAAACTTCATTTTACGTGTTCATTTAACTTAAACCTGATTAGGGTGTACGGGTTTTTTTGAAAAATGAAATCAGGTGTACCACTACATAAAAGGTAAACAAGAACTTCTCCAGATCATAATGGCGCCATAAAAGCGTTTCCGAGGAAAATGGTCTGTCCCAGTGTGTGGAATTGCTTTGATATTCTCAAATTGATATTGCAGATGTGTTTTTGCTGTATTATGCAGTTTTTATGCTTGAGTTAGTACTGAAAAGTAAACGTTTCACTTATGTTTACATAGCATGCAGACCTGATGTTATTTAAATCAACTACTGCAAACATTTTGGGGGTGACTCAAAGCCGCGCTGCTATGGCACTGATTATTGATTATCAGGTTTTTTCTACTATTACGGGAAAATCGTTTATGACTATAAGAACGAAGTTTTGCGTTTTTTTCAAACTTAGTCTGAAAGTGCCAAAACTGCTTGCAATGGCACAAAACTTTGCTATCACTAAAGTCATTTATAACTTTTAGTGTCTTCTGCAAAAACACATTTCCTAATGCTGGTCTTCATTAATAGTTTATGCTCCCTCCTCCTATATCTTTCAACAATCATCGATAACTTAATGGTTATTGGCATATGAAAAAAAGTGCTCCATGACTATTCTCCGCTTTTAGTGGCAGTACTTTTGAGTTTAAATGTAAAAGGGAACCACAGTGTAAGCCCACGTGAAAAACGAGCTAAGCGGGAAACAACATGTTGGGTAAATGGGGACATCTCTTTTTAAGTTTTTTATAAGAATATAAATGCCCTCATTTTCCGACAACGTGAATTTTTTCAAAAGTTGGGCGGTATAACACTTTTGTTCCTTTGCTACCGGCGCGACGGTGTAATGGTTAGAGCGTCCGCTTTGCAGTCGGTAGACCTGGGGTTCATTTCTCTTGTCGAGTCATACCAAAAGACTTTAAAAAATGGTATTCACAGCTTCCCTGCTTGGCGCTCAGCACATAAGGAAAGTGTGGAGAACAAGCCGGCAAGCTGACTGGTTGTGTCCTTGGGCAAGGCACTTAACGGGATGCCTCCGTCTTTATGTGGCAGACAGATGGTGGGGCCAAGCAGTCTACCCGTCGTGGTGGCCCAGTCTGACGAAAGACATGCAAACCGATCACGAGTTCATACGCGTGAATGAATGAATGTTCCTTTGCTATCACGGCAACTCTTGCGCGTGAAAAAAGCTATTTATTAGGTTTGTTTCACTTTTAATTTTTGAGTATTTGATTTTCCTCATTAACAATGCAATGTCATCTCACCTATCCCGTGGCGATTGCCGTTGGGGCGCTGCAGATGACCTGAGAACCAGTTCTCTCCATTTCTCTCTGTCTTCCGCATGCATGATTGCCTTCCTCAGCTTCAGTCCAGTCTATTCTGCGATGTTGTCTTACCATCTCTTCTTTCGTTTTCCTCTCTTTCTCTCTCCCTTTACTGTTCCCTGTAGAACTGTCTTCGCAAGTCCCTCTCCTCTTTTCACGTGGCCGAACCATATCAGTTTGCTTCGTTTGATTGCGGAGAGAAGATCTTCGTAAGGACCACTAGCTTGCTTTATTCGGTTTCTGACTTCCTCGTTGGTGATGTGGTTTTTGTATGAGATGCCGAGCAATCTTCTGAAACCTCTCATTTCTAAAGCCTGGACCCTTTTTTATAATTCTGCTGTTAGGGTCCATGTTTCGCACGCATAAAGAAAAACCAAGTTTACCAGAGAACGCTTTAGTCTTATCTCTGATGAGAGTTTGATGGCCTTTTCCTTCCAAATGATGTCCAAATTAGTCAGTGTTGCCATGGTCATTGCAATTCTAGCTATAACTTCAGGCTTGGACCCCTCATCTGAAACCATTGCTCCGAGGTATTTGAATTTCTTCACTGTTTCAAGCTTTTCTCTGCTGGCAGTGATGTTGCGTTGTATTCCATTTTTACTATTCGTCATCAATTTTGTTTTGTTTGCACTGATTTTCATGCCGTAAGCTATAGAGGATCTGTCTAGATGCCTAACAAGGTTCTCGAGTTCTTGTTCTTAGCCTGCAAGTCCGTCTATATCATCAGCAAAACGCAGGTTTGTAAATGTTCTGCCACCGATGCTTACTGTTCCTTGGTGTTCTTCAAGTGCATGCGTCATAATTCTTTCAAGAAAAATATTGAAGAGAGTCATTGAGAGTAGACATCGTTGTCTCACCCCAACTGTGGTTTGAAACCATTCTCCAATGTCCCCGTTGAGGTAAACGGCACTGCTGGTTTGGTTGTAGAGGTTCCGTATGACGCGGATGGTGTAAGCGTTGATATTGTAGTGGTTCATTGTCGCCCAGAGTGCAGCATGCCACACTCTGTCGAATGCCTTCTTGAAGTCTAGAAATACATGATAGAGATCTTGTTGATGTTGGAGATATCTCTCGCACAGAATCCTGAGGTTGAATATCTGTTCAGTTGTGCTGCTTCCTGTCCTGTATCCTGCCTGCTCTTTAGCTATAATTTCTTCTGCCTGGGGTCTTAACCTATTCAATATGATCCTAAGCATCACTTTGCTAGGATGACAAATCAGGCTTATGGTGCGGTAGTTGTTGTACTGTTGTAGGGTAGCCTACCTTTCTTTGGTACTGTGATCATTAAAGACTGGATCCATTGTGTTGGCCACTGTTCTGTCTCCCAGATCTTCTCGCAAATCATATGTAGCGTATCGATCTTGGCCTTGCCCCCCACATGCACTAGTTCTGCAGGGATGTTGTCAATGTCTGCTGCTTTTCCTTTCTTCAGGAACTTCACTGCTTTCTTCACTTCTTCTCTAAGGACGGGGAAGTTATCTATGTCTGTTGTCAGAGAAGTGTTGAGCTTCTTTATGTCGCCTGTTGCACGATATGAGTATAGATCTGTGGTATACTCTGTCTACCTGTTCAAGATGTCTGTAGACTCTGTTAAACACTTTTCGTTTTTGTCTAGAATGGTGTTAAGCCGCCCCTGCTTGTTGCTTGGTTAGCCCTTTCACTACTTGGTATGCCTTCTTAGCATTGTTTGCTTCCAGGTTTTGTTCAATGTTGTTGCACTGATCACTTATCCAGTCTTCCTTTGCCTTGAGCATTCTCATCTTGGCTTGCTTCTCTGCCTGTCTATACTTGTGAGCTCCCTCCTCACTTTCATATCTGGTCTTTTTAAGGTCTCTCCTTTCATCACACAGCTTTAATAAGTCTGGCGTAACCCAAGACTTCTTGGTAATCTGTTTCTTTCCGAGAACTTTACTGGCCGTCTCAGTCAATGCTGTGGTGAATGTGTCAATGAGGATGTCTGTGCCTGTGTTGTCAGTTTCAAGTACCATGAGTGGAGCGAATTTCCCTCCAATTATGGCCGCGAAGATTTGTGCCACGCCTGGATTTTTCAGTTTCTCTAGATCAAACTTGATTCTAGTGTTGCCCTGTTTCTTCTTCAACTTCTTTAGATGTAAGCGAAAGGTCATCCTGACGAGCTCATCGTCGCTGTTGATGTCCGCTCCGGGGACGCTGCGTGTCCTGGCGATGTTGACCGATGTGCGGAAGCGCCGTTTCACTAGTATATAGTCTATATGGTAGTGGGATCCATTTGGGCTGTGCCAGGTCCACCTTCTGGATCTTTTGTGGGGATGGAATTAGTTGGTCAACTATGCAATAGTAGATCTAATATTACTAAAGTCATTGCTTGTTTGTGGTAGCTTGATTATATTTCTACTGTAGTTACATAAGTTTAAGTACATTCATTTTATTGTAGTTGCCGGATAAAATTTGCTGATGTACAGTTAAGAAATACGTAATAACAAGGAGCTTACATGGCAAACTTGCTTGATTAAGCAAGACATCAACCGTATGCTGACCCGTATCGGACTTGCCAGTGTTGCTGGCACAGTGTATTCCAGCAAAATGCGCTAAACACTTTGGTAGAAAATAGTAGAAAAGTTGTGTGGGTTATTTAGTGGTATCGTAAAAGTATAAGCAAAAATTAACTCAGAAAACGCTGCAAAGACTAGCTTTGTTTGCAAGCAAACGAGCTTTCGCGGTTTCAGTTTCCTATTTGTCAAATGCTCAAAAAACGGCAGCAATTCAAAATTACCTCATTCGTAAAACGCTTACCAGCAAAAAAAAAGAAACTACTTACGAAAGTTAGTAGTAGTTGTTGTTGTGATTACTCCTCCTCTTTCTCGGGATGGAGGTACGGCACAAACTCTAATTCAGGTTCATGCCGTCAACCTAATTGAAATTAGGCTAGGGAAAAGATGGCAGTCCATTTCGAACCAGTCATGGCGAAAGTTAGTCGCTATTTTTATTGTTACTTTACCCCTTTCCAAGGAATGGTATCATGGAGGAAAACCATGGGGCCAGAGAAACTAGGCAACTTTACAGCTGGGTATGAACTTGAGGTTGTATTTAAAAAGTGGAGTTGGCGAAGAGCGTGTGGCGAAAAATGTTCGTAGATCGACAGCACAGAATGAGATTGGAAGCGTCCTGAGCCGGATACTTCCAGGCGCTGCATAAAGGCTTCTCAAATTTTCCAATTCTGAAGGGATAAGATTGTAATAGAAGGCTGTTTCCGATGCACCAAAGACAAAAAAGGACACAGAAAGCATGGCGAGAAAGCCTAAGTTCCCCAGTGAATAATGAGGACATCTGGGTGTCGAAGAATTTTGATGAGACAACACACCTCCAGCCCGAGAGCAGAGGTAAGTGAATAAGAGGGGAAAGACTAGATCGGACTGTAGATGGTTAAAGCAGCTCATTTCGTCGGTCTAAGTCATTGGCCATATTGTTACCCCGAAAAAACGAACGACTGGGAACCCATTGCAGCCGAATAGAAAAGGAGGATAGGAAATTGAATAGTTTTTGTCAGATGTGTTAAATAGCGTGATGAGCAGCAGTATCGAGAAGAGCAACAGCCACATTTTGGCAAAAAAAAGAAAGGGCCAGAGCTAGAGCACGGAGTAGAAACAGTTATTTCCATATTGAATAAAGGCAGGTTCCAAGGTAAAGAGAGAGGGCAAGCAAGAAGAGCTTTACTAGAGGAAAAAGGAGAAAACATCAGCCATTAAGTAAACCCAAAGTCTATTTAAGCGGATCTGCAAAGCCTTGATCTTACTTTATGTCTGGCAAAACCTAAAATAAAAAAAAGAGATCGGTAGACGAAAGATTTCTTCATAAGAGAACAGGGCAACATGAATTAAGATGACTCGCAGGAGAGGCAGGGACTCTTCTGAGTGAAGAAGAGGGATAGGGGAAACAAGTGGCAAGCGGTGATCGCGCAATTGGCCGCTTGCTAAGGCGTTCCAACTTGGTAACGTTTGTAACGCTAAGAAAAGGAAATCATGTAGGTGAAGTATAGATGAACTTATTTTTTCGCCCAATGGGCCAACAGAACTTTCTTTTTTGACAGGCGCGCTTACTCGAACTTTTAAATTTAAAAAGGTAGATCCTTTCAAATCCACCAAGATGTTCTACACAAATCCGTTCTTGGCCTTGCTTTATTCTCTTATTTCATCAATAATTTTCCTGCACCTCTATTTTCTTACGTCAGCTGCTTTTTCATGATCACATTTTGGCGAACTGGTCCTCCTACCCCTCAGTATCTGTTACTGCTGAGGCAGCTTAACCATTCCTGATTCAACTGGAAAACTAAACTTACATTTACTGTCATCCTCACTATCTTAGCAAATGTGGGAACTCCTTCTTTTTAGTGGGTCTTCACCAGATTTATTTTCGGTCCCGCTTCTCCCTGTTCAACTACTCTCTCTCCTATTCAATACTACTCGCTCTTTTTTGAGAGTCACTTTTGACAGAATCCTTTTTATTCTAAACATATTCTCTTGCTAAAGGCCAAGTTATTTTCTTGTCTTAAGACCTTACGTTGTACTTCTACTTCCTCAAGGAGCTCCTCCAAGGATTTTTCTTATCTTCTTTGGAAAGTTTTTTTCGGCGCATTTTCATCTATACTTCACCTACATGATTTCCTTTTCTTAGCGTTACAAACGTTACCAAGTTGGAACGCCTTAGCAAGCGGCCAATTGCGCGATCACCGCTTGCCACTCGTTTCCCCTATCCCTCTTCTTCACTCAGAAGAGTCCCTGCCTCTCCTGCGAGTCATCTTAATTCATGTTGCCCTGTTCTCTTATGAAGAAATCTTTCGTCTACCGATCTCTTTTTTTTATTTTAGGTTTTGCCAGACATAAAGTAAGATCAAGGCTTTGCAGATCCGCTTAAATAGACTTTGGGTTTACTTAATGGCTGATGTTTTCTCCTTTTTCCTCTAGTGAAGCTCTTCTTGCTTGCCCTCTCTCTTTACCTTGGAACCTGCCTTTATTCAATATGGAAATAACTGTTTCTACTCCGTGCTCTAGCTCTGGCCCTTTCTTTTTTTTACCAAAATGTGGCTGTTGCTCTTCTCGATACTGCTGCTCATCACGCTATTTAACACATCTGACAAAAACTATTCAATTTCCTATCCTCCTTTTCTATTCGGCTGCAATGGGTTCCCAGTCGTTCGTTTTTTCGGGGTAACAATATGGCCAATGACTTAGACCGACGAAATGAGCTGCTTTAACCATCTACAGTCCGATCTAGTCTTTCCCCTCTTATTCACTTACCTCTGCTCTCGGGCTGGAGGTGTGTTGTCTCATCAAAATTCTTCGACACCCAGATGTCCTCATTATTCACTGGGGAACTTAGGCTTTCTCGCCATGCTTTCTGTGTCCTTTTTTGTCTTTGGTGCATCGGAAACAGCCTTCTATTACAATCTTATCCCTTCAGAATTGGAAAATTTGAGAAGCCTTTATGCAGCGCCTGGAAGTATCCGGCTCAGGACGCTTCCAATCTCATTCTGTGCTGTCGATCTACGAACATTTTTCGCCACACGCTCTTCGCCAACTCCACTTTTTAAATACAACCTCAAGTTCATACCCAGCTGTAAAGTTGCCTAGTTTCTCTGGCCCCATGGTTTTCCTCCATGATACCATTCCTTGGAAAGGGGTAAAGTAACAATAAAAATAGCGACTAACTTTCGCCATGACTGGTTCGAAATGGACTGCCATCTTTCCCCTAGCCTAATTTCAATTAGGTTGACGGCATGAACCTGAATTAGAGTTCGTGCCGTACCTCCATCCCGAGAAAGAGGAGGAGTAATCACAACAACAACAACTACTAACTTTCGTAAGTAGTTTCTTTTTTTTGCTGGTAAGCGTTTTACGAATGAGGTAATTTTGAATTGCTGCCGTTTTTTGAGCATTTGACAAATAGGAAACTGAAACCGCGAAAGCTCGTTTGCTTGCAAACAAAGCTAGTGTTTGCAGCGTTTTCTGAGTTAATTTTTGCTTATACTTTTACGATACCACTAAATAACCCACATAACTTTTCTACTATTTTCCACCAAAGTGTTTAGCGCATTTTGCTGGAATACACTGTGCCAGCAACACTGGCAAGTCCGATACGGGTCAGCATACGGTTGATGGCGTAGTGGTTAGAGCGTCCGCTTCGCAAACGGTAGACCTGGGGTTCGTTCCCCTTGTCGAGTCATACCAAAAGACTTTAAAAAATGGTATTCACAGCTTCCCTGCTTGGCGCTCGGCATTTAGGGGAGGTTGTGGAGAACAAGCCGGCAAGTTCGCTTCTTGTGTCCTTGGGCAAGGCACTTAACGGGACGCTCCACCTTCATGTGGAAGACAGGTGACCCATAAAACCTCGAAAGAGGCAACTCCCAAGCGAGTGCGGACTTACCGTCCAAAGTATAGCGATACAATTCGCTTTCTCATGAATGGAGGATAAATATGGCAAATAAAACAAAAAAAAACAAATGTCTTGCTTAATCAAGCAAGTTTGCCATGTAAGCTCCTTGTCATTACGTATTTCTTAACTGTACATCAGCAAATTTTATCCGGCAACTACAATAAAATGAATGTACTTAAACTTATGTAACTACAGTAGAAATATAATCAAGCTACCACAAACAAGCAATGACTTTAGTAATATTAGATCTACTATTGCATGAGGAAAATCAAATACTCAAAAATTAAAAGTGAGACAAACTTAATAAATAGCTTTTTTCTCGCACAAGAGTTGCCGTGAGAAAAAGGGAACAAAAGTGTTATACCGCCCAACTTTTGAAAAAATTCACGTCGTCGGAAAATGAGGGCATTTATATTCTTATAAAAAACTTAAAAAGAGATGTCCCCATTTACCCAACATGTTGTTTCCCGCTTAGCTCGTTTTTCACGTGGGCTTACACTGTGGTTCCCTTTTACATTTAAACTCAGAAGTACTGCCACTAAAAGCGGAGAATAGTCATGGAGCACTTTTTTTCATATGCCAATAACCATTAAGTTACCGATGATTGTTGAAAGATATAGGAGGAGGGAGCATAAACTATTAATGAAGACCAGCATTAGGAAATGTGTTTTTGCAGAAGACACTAAAAGTTATAAATGACTTTAGTGATAGCAAAGTTTTGTGCCATTGCAAGCAGTTTTGGCACTTTCAGACTAAGTTTGAAAAAAACGCAAAACTTCGTTCTTATAGTCATAAACGATTTTCCCGTAATAGTAGAAAAAACCTGATAATCAATAATCAGTGCCATAGCAGCGCGGCTTTGAGTCACCCCCAAAATGTTTGCAGTAGTTGATTTAAATAACATCAGGTCTGCATGCTATGTAAACATAAGTGAAACGTTTACTTTTCAGTACTAACTCAAGCATAAAAACTGCATAATACAGCAAAAACACATCTGCAATATCAATTTGAGAATATCAAAGCAATTCCACACACTGGGACAGACCATTTTCCTCGGAAACGCTTTTATGGCGCCATTATGATCTGGAGAAGTTCTTGTTTACCTTTTATGTAGTGGTACACCTGATTTCATTTTTCAAAAAAACCCGTACACCCTAATCAGGTTTAAGTTAAATGAACACGTAAAATGAAGTTTAAGAAGCGCTTTATGTGATGGCTGGCTCTCATTTTAAAAGCTAAAAGAAGGTTCTCATTTTAAGAACTGGCATACTCTCTTAGGTTGGTACAGCTGCGAAAAATTGTTCCACACTTTAGGGTTTAGTCTGTACCCGATTAACATAAGCGCTGATCAAGCTATCTTGCACACGAATTTTTAACTGACAACACGGCCAGTAAATGCATGCTGCTTTCTACTATAGGAAACTATTAAAGGCTTTGATTAGTCTCATTTAGCTAAACTTTTTTAGTTCAGCGCAGGAAACATTAAACGGGGTAGGTGAACGTAAATTCCAAAGATAATGTACACATTCGGATAGGATCATAGGCTATAAAAAGGAAACAAAAACATTAATCACCACCCAAAAATGTCTTTTACGGATTTAGAAAAAAGAAGTTCAAGGGTGTCTGAAAAAAGTCTTGACTCTACTTGAATAGCAGATTTTGGATGCTTCTAAATTTTAAGTGAAAGTATTAAATGTAAGCTCCTTTAGTTGAAGAGCATGAGTGGCTCTGAAGGCAGTGAGAAACAATGGCTCAAGTCTTTCACCAGTTTTCGGGCGATGCATTTAGGTGTTTCAAGAATAGTGGGCTATCTATCGAAACATTGGACATAGACTTGCAGACATGGACTTTTGAACTTGTGCGTTTTTATCTCGGATTTGAACAAGCAGCTTTTACAAACAATTACAAATTAACTTACTTACTGGATATATTTTCCATAAAATTTGTTTTTTGCGACGTTTATAAAAGCTGAAACGTGATTTGAGAAAAGCTTTACCCAACATTTTCTGACACCCTTGATTGGTTAACGTTTAATGTATTCTCCTTGATGCGGATATTGTGTTTTTCTAGATGGCGAGCATGCATGTACAATATTACTCATTCGTGTTTTAAATTTATGTTTAAGGAATCTCCAGTCTTTGAGTAAATTCGTTTGTAGAAATTCCACGAAAGCAATACCGTCAAACGTGGACTTGACTAAAAGTGGCTGTAAATCCAATGCTCTAATATCAATAACTTTATTTTAAATTGTTCAAAAAATACCTCTGCTTCTAGCGATAGCACTCGCTGCTTTCTGTGTGCTGTCACGTTTTAATTCAGACAAACGCATCAAGATGCCTCTCATAGCTTACGACTACAGCTTGTATGATAATGATTTGTGCGCATGTAGGCAATACTTCACGTTTGTGCAATTGCATTACTGGTTTGGATACAACAAAGGGACGAAAATGTGATTGCTTGCGCTAATTACGGAAATAAGGAAAAATGGATAAAGTGGTTGGCTGCGTAGAGTGTATTCCGTACGGCCATGCTATAAAAAGTAGTTTTGTCCTTATTTCTATCACAACTGTGGGTTCCAATGACATTGAGGCAGCTCTACGTTTCTACTCAACATCCATGTTCTCAAATCCAGTTAGAAAATTAAGTGCAAATTGGTCATTGAGGGCTTTGATTGACTAAAGTATTGTTGGTAGCTTGCATTGTGAAAGGCCGATTGTCATCTTCCATGACGTTAGATACCCGAACAAGTGATGTTGTTTTGCCGAAAGTTTCTAAAATTGAAGCACGAAATTTCTTTTCGCGTACGCTATACACCAGCACGTTGACCAAACTGCAAGAAAAGTAAAAGTTGTTAACATAGCAGGACAGATCATTTTCAAAATGATAAGTGGAACGCGTATACGGTCATAAAATATTGGTTGGTAGGGAATAAAAAATAATTTACAACTGTAAGAAATTAACGAGAAAAATTATGCTCAAAAAGGCACAGCTATGTAATGAAGAAACAGAAATAAATTACTTACAGGGACTTTATATCTACTCGAGAACTCAGAGTTACAACTTCACTAAAACCAGTTTAAATCAATTTAATAGAGATTACCATTTTTTAATACTTAATTTAAACAGTTTATGTTCAACCACACCATCTTCGGCTGCTCTGTGCCTCTTGAATTAAAAATCAAAAAACCGCTTTTTTTGAAAAAGTTGTTGAGTATTTGTTGGCATTGTAATAACCAGGATTACTATCGAGCTGGTATCAATAATATGGTAAACTCCAAAACACAATTTTTTTACTATTTTTATCCAAATATCAATTTAAGAATTTTTTGCCAAGTATGGGCGTTTATTAAAATTCATATTTAGTTGAGTTCTTTTTGTAGAGGATTCAAAATAGTTCTTTCAAACTTAAAAGACAGCAACTAAGCTTAAGACAGCCAGCCAAACTGGTTGGCTAAATTTTGAAAAATATTGTTACAGAACAAAGACACAAGCAAGTTAAAATTAGAACAAAGAAGATGAAATCCTGCGAGCTTTAAATCGAACTGCTTAAACCTATAGCGGAATATGAATATCATGTCTTTAAATCTCGTATTTGATCCTTTTAATCGATGATTGGTAATAGCTTCTGTTAATAAAAATTGTGTTGCTTCATACTGTTTAAAGCTTTGCATTTACGTTATGCTAACCAAGTATGGAACCCGCGCTTTAAGTTTTTACGTGCCAATCTCTTTCTTTTTAAGTTGATTGCCCACCTTTATACGCTGATTACAGCGTGCTCAGAGACGATGCAACGTGCTACTTGCTGGCGTTGCACTTCTTCAACTTGGTATCAGTTGAATAAAGGATTTTGGTTGAAAGCAGTTTATTTGCTAGCTATGAGTGCTTTAAGTTGCTGATTGCACTTGCTGGCGTTGCATTTCTTCAGGTTGGTATCAGTTGTATGAAGCAGCTTACTTGACAGCAGTTTGTTAGCTAGGAGTGTTTTAAGCTGTTGATTCAGGGAGTGTTCTAAGAACTTAATTCCTTTTTGTTTAAAGTTATGTCTATTTGTCACAAACATTTATTGCAAGAAATTGTTCGAATTTATGTCACGTTAAGTTGATGATCAGTAATGATTATCCAAATTTATGTCTCGCACGTTCTGATTACTGTTTATGGTTTAACAGAACGGATCGGATCCCATCACCGCGTTTCAACGTATCTGAGTGAGCGTTAGCGTGTGGCAGGCCGTGCTGTAAAACGTTACAAGATCTATGCTTTTACGCCACTCAAAGTCTGCAATTTCAAGTCGACAAGTCGAAGTCGGCCATTATTATTAAAGGAATATCCTCCATAATATGCTTTATTTTCCTAACCCTTACCGAATTAGGATTGCCGACTTTGAATTGTAGCAATATTTTTCCTATTCCTCAGAATAAGAAAATAGATATGCACAAACAAAATGTGGTGACTATTGTATTTTCTTTTTCTTTTTCTTGGGATGGAGATTATGGGATGGTGCAAAATATTTGGTATGGAAGGGCTGGGGAAGGTTATATCGACGAATTACTGGAGGTGTAATGTCATGTGCTAGAGGCGTCCTTTTTTTGTTGGAGATAAACTTTTTTCTAGGTTTAATTTTTGAAACAATTTTTGCGATAAAATATAATCAAACAACTATGTGGAAGTAAGACTTTGAAAGAATAGGGGGAAGATGCATCCGGCACAAGCCCCTTGGATCCTCCTCTGGTGAAGGCACGGCACGGCACGAAACAGCGTTATTCCAGTTCAACCGCAAACTCAATTAGATTGCACATAATAAAAACGGCTGTCCATTTCAAACCAGTCTCAAATAAATTACTGAACAATAGCCCCGTCATCACCAAAGCAAATTGTCACCAGTGGGTATTCAAAAGTCGCCTGTTACGACATGCTAGGTAAGCTACTTCACTTTTTTAGGCCGGTGATACACGATTAAGGCGAAGTCGCTATTCTAGAGGGAGTTGTATACCAAGACCAGAAAGTTATTATTTCGATACTGAAAAAGCAGGAAATACTTGAAACTTTTAGCTATAGCCATACGACAATTGCTTCCTGTAAAATAGCTCGTAATCTGTGTATTATAAATAAATATAATTAGCATGTCTTATATAAAGTCAAACACATCATACCAAAGTGTTTGATGTGAAAGAAGTTTGCAACTTTCGAGTCTAAAAAGCGATTAATGTTGTAATTTTGACAATGAACACAGCGAAGTAAAAAGTTAATTCTGTTTCGATTGGAGCGTTGGTCTGAGTACTGGTGTCTTCCTCTCAATCCGAGCAAATGTGAGGCCTCCTTCTTTACAGTGGATCCCCACCTAGCTAACCTCCATCCCAACCTCCTCCTACTCGGCTCCCGCCTCCGTTTTAACCCCACTCCAACTTTTCTTGGGGTCATCTTTGACCGTACTCTTTCCTTTTCTAAACATGTATCTTCGCTGAAGGCCAAATTCTTTCCAAGTCTCAAGACCTTACGCTGTATCTCTGCTTTCTCATGGGGCCTCTCTAAGGAGTCGCTCTCTCCTGTATAAATCTTTTCTTCCGCCCCTACTCACTTTCGCTTCACCCGGATGGTTTCCTTTCCTAAGCGCTAACTATTCCATCAAATTGGAACGCCTTTACCGTGCGGCCAGTCTCGCCATCACCGGCTGCTTCTCGTCCTCCCCTATCCCTCTTCTTCTCTCCAAGGCTTCTTTACCTCCCCTACGAATCACCCTGACTCATTTTCCTCTTTTTTTCTTATGAGCGGGTCCTTCGTCTCCCAACCTCTTTTCCTATTTTAGGTTTATCCAGACTTGGAGTGAAACCAAGACTCTGCAGATCGTCCTGGAGAGCTTTAGCATCCACTCACCCGCCCATGCTTCTTTCTACCTATTCTTGAGAGGTTTTTCTTGCTTGCCCTCCCTGTCCTCCTTGGAATCTGCTTTCCTTTATCGTGGAGTTTACCCTTTCCTCCCCAAGCTCTCGCTCTGATCCGCCTCTCTCTCTCGCCAAGGTGCTGCTCTCGCCCGCCTTGAATCTCTCCCCCCTCATGATCTGATACTCTGGACAGACGGCTCTGTTCCTTTTCCTTTTGGCAAGGGCGGCTCCGGCGTTCTTGCCGTCTGCTCTCTCTGTGGCACTGAGGCCACTCTTTCCTTTTCGGCAGGCCCAGTATGTTCAAGTTTTTCCGGTGAAGCCTGCGCCATTCTGCACGCTCTTTGCTGGTCTCGGCAGCACCAACAAGTCTGCCATTTCTCTTCTCTTACTATCTGACTCTCGTTCTGTCCTCGCCACCCTGTCCTCTCCTCCATCTTTCCTCTTATCTCAAACTCTGTGGCAGATATGGCAGGAACTCTCTTCTCTCTCCTTCTGTTCTATCAGGCTACAATGGGTCTCCGGACACTCGTTTCTCCCGGGGAACGACACGACTGATGAGCTGGCCAGACTGGGAGCGCTGCTTGCGCCCTCCGCAATCCCTTGTAGTCTCTCTCCTCTTATCTCTCGTATCCACTCTCGTCTTATCTCGGACTGGAGGCATATTGTCTCATCAAAGTTTTTTAATACACAGGTTCCCTCAATTTCCACTGAGGAACTTGTGCTCCCTCGTCATGCTCGCTGTGTCCTCTCTCGTTTTTGCTGCAACGGACACAGCCTTCGTTTAGGACCTTGTCTCTCTAGGATTGGCAGAATCGAGAATGCTTCCTGCAGCGCCTGTGGACACTCGTCCCAGGACATCTCTCATCTCATTCTGCACTGGCTAGCTACGGACTCTTTACGTCGCTCACTTTTTGGCGACTCTCTGTCTCTCCACGACCCCTGGTCCAGACCCTGGAAAGTTGCCCGGCTTCTGGGACTCCATGGTCTTCCGCCGTACCCCGATGCCTCGGAAGGGGTCGGGTAAACAACAACAACAACAACAAGCAAAATTATTAGATTTGTTTACGTTTTATTGAGTGAGCTATGCGTTTGTTTTGGATTTTTTTCAGAGTTTTGGACAATTTCAAAATCATGTGACAATGCCTCGACAGCAGTGATCTCATTTTGCAAAGAACAATTTAAAACATCACAATATTTCATATGTGGTTACTTTAAACAATGGTCCTCAGTTTAATATTACAAAATTTTCAATTTTTTTCGAAAGTGGTATATTTTTAATACTTCGAAAAAGCTTTGGTTAGCGACCATTTCATTGTACTCTTTTAAAAAGAACAAGTGAAAACTTTTAGCGTTTTCGTCTAGCTCTCGTTAAGAGAAATAGTAATAGCGATTGAGGTTGATAAAAATGTCGGAACATTTTGATTGGTAGACAACCAGACGTTTCGTCGAGTACAAACTAATATCGTAATTTTAGCTTGTAAACGAATTCTTTCTGGCGACAAAGCTTTGGTTTAAGAATTCGTCAGAAATAAAATTCGTGTACACGCGAAAATACATCATTAATTTGTACTCGATGTAACGTTTGGTTGTCTACCAATCAGAACGTTCCGACATTTTCATCAACCTCAATCGCAATAAATATCTCGCTTTCAACACCAGGCTTCATTCTAGCGATAACTCCTGAAGAAAGCTAGACGAAAACGTTAAGAGTTTTTCCTTATTCTTTTTAAAACAGTACAATGAAATGTTCGCTAACAAAAGCTGTATTGAAATTTTGTACCACTTCTCATCTTTTCAATACTTCCAACCCTAGTCATACCACGTCGATCCCACAAAGTGGAATTTGCTGTGAAGATCGCTGAGAATGTTATTAAAAAATCGCAACGAGCTATAAAACTTTAGTTATCGATTTTATGTACCTCTATTTGAATTAAGCTAAAAATTGAGAGTGGAGTAAATATACTCTTTTTAATTAAAAGAAAAAATTATAAATAAATAAATTGTATTTATAAGATTCGTAGTTGATTGAACTTACTTAAAACCGAAGCGATGGTGTAGTGGTTTGAGCGTTGGCTTCGCAGTCGGTAGACCTAGGGTTCATTCCCCTTGTCGTGTCATACCAAAACACTTTAAAAAATGGTATCCACAGCTTCCCTGATTGGTGCTCGGCATTTATGGGAGGTTGTGGAGAACAAGCCGGCAAGTTCGCTTGTTGTGTCCTTGGGCAAGGCACTTAACGGGACGCCCCCATCTTATGTGGAAGACAGGTGGCACAGTTTTCCCTCTGAATAGAGGGTTGGTAGCAGGAAGGGCATCCGATCGTAAAACAAATGCCATGCAATAAAAATGCAGATATCTGCTGTGGCGACCCCTAATCGGGAATAAGCCGAAAGACAAAGAAGAAGAAGAAGTTGATTGAACTTACTTAATAAGGTTTTGCGCATCAAGGAATTTGTGAAAGCAATACGTATATAGTGAGTGCGATTCGTAAAATATAATCAAATTTGGAGGCTTGAGAAACTAATTTTGCTGTGTCAACCACGTTGGTATATGGTAAGCCACTTTGTTAACAGCAATCCGAAAATTCGTTGGACAGACTAAAATATTGTTTTGTGGCTTGCAATTCACTTGATGGTAATATGTTTATAAGTCTCCCAGCATTCATCTATGCGGCAAGTGTTAACCGTAATGCCAGTAGCGGTCGTACCCAAACCGCAATGGTCAAACTTTTTTCCCGATTATGCGATTGTATTATGCACCAAGAGTGTTTTCCAAATTTTTTCTCTCGGCGCCTTTCGAAAACTTATAAACGCTTGCGACGCCGTATTCAAATCTACAATTTATCCAATTTGGAGACTTTTTTGGAAACCATTTTATAAAATTAAAGTTTTGCTCCAGCTCTTGGGTCAAGCCGTTTTTTGATGATGAATTTGACATTTAAAAACGATTTTTGGAAATCAACTCTTTGAAAATGTTTCTATTGCTTAAACATTTTTTTAGATGATTAATTGAATACAAATTTTTTGATTTACGCGGCGCCCGTTACTGAGATTTAAGATGCCCGCTTCGGCAATCGCTGGACTGTGTGATGCATTGTTTTCATTGGTACAGATTGTTGTTCTTTAATGGGGATGCTACGATAGGCATGTTGCAGTACTTCATGTGCGCAATGTTACCTTACATCTTGTTTTGAAATTTGTTTTAGTTTAGTGATTAACATGCGTTATTGTAAGCGAATAGTCTGGTTAAGCAACACGCGATTTACGTTTGCTTCTAAAGTGACAGTTGATCAAGAATTAAAAAAAGATAATTATGTTAGCTAGTTATGTTAGCAGAGCTTGGACAAAAAGCTGTAAGCCCACTTATTTGCCGCTTAACCGAAAAGTCGTCACCCCAGCACATGAATTGCTGAAAGAAAGTTTATTCGATCAATCCATCATCATTATCAAGATTTAAAAAACACCAAAATTACCACACAATCCAAAAAAAATTGACAAAGGAAATATGAAATCCACTGTGCCACAAAAAATCCAGCAGCCGGTAGCTTACATTCCAAAAATAATGAGGGAATATTTTAGGTTGTATTGTTATTACACAAAATATAAAGAAAAGAACACGCGTATTGAACTCCTCAAACACGAAAAATGAAGAGCTGAGAGAGCAGCATAATCACGTTTGAGTTTTTAGTTAACTGTCACCAATTTAATTAAAAGTGGTTAACCCGAAACGTGATTTTCCATGTGAACCCAGGATTCACTAGAGCATGGCAAATCTAGCGTAAGTTTTTAAATGCTCCACCCATAGTCTTTCGACAACAAGTGTAATACTAATTAATGACGCCATGCAACCGACAAGTAGCCAATGGGATGACGAAATAATAAACAAACTAAAGTCAGTTTTTCATAAAGAGTACCAGTTTTAAATAGTGCAAGTTAACCAACCTCATAAATATCAAAAACAAATTAATTTAAGCACCGGGCCATTGCATAACTGTACCGGCCAGGAAAAACAAGAAGGAGGCGTAAAGTCAAAAGTGGCAGAGGAGATCAAAATGGTGATCAATTTAGATTTTAGGTATTTATTTTAAGTATCATAGAAATAAGGTAATTAGGTGTTTACGCGTAAGAGTTGAGAAACTTGGCCAAAGGGAACATGCTGGTCCCAAAATTTTTAGAGGGACTGAATTTTAAAAATAATCGTCTTCCAGTTTTAAAAAGACTGATTTTTCTCCAATTTCTTCCCAAACCTTGACAAAACTTGAGTGACCCTTAAAAGATCATCATCCTGATCTCAATATAATTTAAATACCATGCGAGAATCAGTTTTTCAAAGCTTCTGAGAAGGCTAATTATAAAATTTGTTGTTCTACAGCTTATTTGAAATAAGCGCCTTGTTGAAAAACACATTTTTATTTCAAAGAAAATTATTCAAGTGCTTTTGCAACACAAACTTACGTATATAAATAAATTTGATATAGTTAGATCAATATTGCATATTCATATTTGAACTCAAGCATTTAAGCGCAAGAGTTCATGCTTTATATGCTAGCCATTAGTCCAACTAAACCAATGCAAAGGGCCCATTGCATGGCTCCACCACCTGGCTGCCTCGTAAAAGGTGGGCGGATCTTGTTAAGCACTTTTTCCAGATACGCAACAAGTAAACTTGCCGGATTTTTCTCTAGATTAGGCGAAAGCTACGAGCCGGGCGAAAGCATAGCAGCTGTACATATTGTTTTTAAAAAGTCTTTGGTACAATTCTGTCGAGGTTGAAACCTGCGATTCTGCAACTACCAAACAATCGAGACAGTCGTGTATTTAGATAAAACAATAAAGAAATATTGTAATTTCACATGTTTGTTTTTATCAGCTGCAATTACAAAAAGAA
Organism: Trididemnum clinides; assembly: GCA_963675345.1. NCBI lineage: Eukaryota > Metazoa > Chordata > Ascidiacea > Aplousobranchia > Didemnidae > Trididemnum > Trididemnum clinides. The sequence continues at coordinate 13,415,427 of OY776291.1, read as the reverse complement.
ATCTCCCCAACCCCAAAATAGCACAAACTTGTACAATAGCAAAACACCACTATTTGTTAAATTTACCTGTTTGTGAAGTATATGATAAAGCAAGCCATCAAAAATTTCTCGTACAGTTCACAAGGCAAATAGCCGGTGAGGTACACCAATAGACACCCAACACCTGGACCTAGATATAAAACAAAATGTAACAATAAAGTATGTGTGATGCATAGTTAAGTAATGATGAAAGAACTAGCATACAGAGAATTTCTGAAAGAAAGGAGTTGATATAAACGCCAGTTGAAGCTAATTGTCAAGAATAAGTAAATTTGCGTTGAAAGAATAGTTTTTATATATGTATACTTGTTGTAATTTGTCGTTTTGTTTTGCCATGATTATTTTATTTGTAAATCTGAATTGTTTGAAGCGCTAAACTTGCTTTTTATATCTCGGCTATTTTCGAAAAAAAAACTTTTTTTCCTTCGCATTTAGATTTGTAACTCGCACGCCTTTTCTTACGTCACAATGGTTGACTACGTGACTAAGTTCCAGAGTATTTTAGTGAATCTTGTTTCTTCTCGAAGATTTTTTTCTTTTTTTATTATTGCCGATTACGTAATTTATTAACGGTGTTTTTTGTGTGTCACGTGATGTTTTGGAATTTTCTGGAAGCTCGTCTGATTATATGTGAGGCGGCAAGACTTTTACGCATTCAGAAAGAGAGAGAGAGAGAGTGACAGAGTTGATTGCAGTGAAAGGGCGTTGTTCTGTGGTGATTGTTGTGATGGGAATCAAGCAATTATTTTGGTGGATTTAGTTAGTCTCCGATATATATATTAAAGTGCTTTTGTTTCTGTATTTGACAAGCGAAGGAATATGAGGTTTTAAGGTGGGTTCTGTTCGTAATTGAGGAGTGTGTGGTTCAAGTATATTAGTAGAAGCCAATTTTTATTTAGCTGTTAAGATGCAGCCAGACTTAGTTATTCCAGCAATACTATAAGTCGCCTCAATTTTAGGAAGTAAATTAAAGTTGAAATAGAATCAAATTTCTATTAAACGCGACACTAATCTTTTGCTTTGTTGTTAAGGTCAAAAGAGGAGACATGGTATAATGGTTCCCATTTAAACGTGCCAGTGAGTGACAGGCATAAATAATAAAAGAAGGGGCGATTGGAAAAGGTCTTTTGTTGACAGTGCGGAGCGATGAACTTGGTAAGAAACTTTTGATGAACAGATTTCGGGAATGAACGGTCAAAACGGTACGTTGCCATGGGCAAATAAATTCGTCATTTGCTTCCAAGTTCACTTTTCAAAGTTAAATTATGGCTTTTGCCAACAGTAATAATATCGTCTTGTGAAGAATGCTCGGCGGACAATATTCAGATTTACTCCGCAAACGCGATCAAGAGCAGGCTTCAAACCGCCAGGAGAGAGCAACAAGCTGCTTAAAACCAGCCATAAAATTAACTACATTTTTTTTCGACTTTTCAAGATTTGGTTTAAATTAGTGATTCCCAACCGGTGGTACGCGTACCACTAGTGGTACGCGAAGGTCCATCAGGTGGTACGCGAATTGATTATTTTTTTGAAGGTTAATTTTTTATTTTCAGTTTGTAATATTCTATTCCAACTAGTACAGTATAGTTTAACACTTTCGCTGCTGCAGGTGATAATGAATTAACGCTTTCCGAGTGTACTGTTGCGCACGCTATTTAATTAACTGCGCGAAACCCGATATCTGGTATTGCGGCAGCTAAAGTGTTAATTGCGTAATCTGCTACTTGCAGTCTTAAATCATCAGTAAATGAGACCTATGACGTAATAATGAAAGTTCTTGCGTTTGGTCATATCAAGAAACTTTTGAATCACAGTGAGCAGTGAGTATTGAGGCACGTGCAGCCAGTTATCGCAAAAATTTGTTTAGTAATTTTGGCAAACCTAAAGAATAGCATACGCAAAGTTAAATTTGGCCACTTCAGTCATGTCCAAGCGAAATTATGATCCAAAATATATTAAGTATGGCTTTACTTCAATTGAAAACGACGCGGAAATTCTACCACAGTGTGTGGTTTGCCTAAAAACGCTTTGTAATGCGGCTATGAAGCCTAGTTTGCTAAAGCACCATTTGGAAAGGAATCACCCAAATAAAAATGAACGCAGACAACAGCTCCTTTCAGCAATTGGCTGACAACGTTAAGCGTCAACGTATGGACAAAACAGGCCAAATGCAGCAGAAAAGTAAAGATGTAGTTGCAGCCTCTTACAGGATTGCTCATTTAGTGGCCGAACAGAAACAACCTCATACTATTGCAGAGTCTCTTATTCTGCCTGGAGCTAAAATTTTAGTGAAGCGAGCTTTCGGAGAGCAGCAATCGCAAATTTAAATGCTGTTTCCCTTTCGGATAATACGATCAAGCGTCGAATTGAGGAAATGTCAGATGATATCGCCGACCAAATACTAGCAGGGATAAAGGAATCAAAGTTTGGATTTGTAATACAAGTGGACGAATCAACAGATATTACCACTTATTGTCAATTACTTGTTTATGTCCGTTATGCTCTGACGAATGTAATGAAAACTGAATTACTACTGAATCACAAAGTTTCTACAACTACGAAAGGGAAGGATATCTTTGATAGTTTTTTTAAGAAGAATGGACTAGACTGGAACAATCTTGTTAGGTGTTCCACAGATGGAGCTCCCTCAATGCTTGGTTGTAGGTCTGGGTTTCAGTCGTATGTTAAAGCTGTTTCGCCGATTGCCACTTCTGTTCACTGTTTTATTCATAGGTTCGCCCTATGCACAAAAGTGCTGCCTGCGCAGTTGTTAGCTTGTTTAAAACAAGTAGTGAAAACCATAAATTTTCTTAAGACATCAGCCTTAAATACTCGGTTTTTTAAGCAGCTGTGTGAAGACTTAGGCTCGAAACATACCAGTCTTCTTTATCACACGGAAGTCCGTTGGCTTTCTCACGGGAATGCTACTAAACGTCTGTTCGAAATGAAGAATGAGATGCTATTGCTTTTTAAAGAATTGGGTCACCCGTATTCCAAGGATCTTGAAAACGACGAATTTGTTCAAAGATTAGCGTACCTTTCAGACATTTTTGAAGCTTTCAATATCGTAAATCTGTCGCTTCAAGGACGAAATGGGACAATCGTAGATTTTGTTTCAAAGCTAGGTGCTTTCATTCGAAAATTAGATTTGTAGAAAAGGAACACAGAAAACAATCAACTTGGAATGTTCAAATGTTTGTCATCTTTAAAGATGAAGCGTTCTTTTTCTGAAGAAATCGCTAGTCATCTTGCATCACTTAAAAAGGAATTGGAACAGTGCTTTCCAGTAGCGGCCAGTTATGAATACATAACAAATCCCTTTTCAGTTAATCCACACGACTTGGCTGTTGGAACCGGTGAGCAGGAAGAATTAATAGATTTGCAAGAGGTTAATGAGGCAAAGATAAGACATGGAGATCGTCCCGCTATTAACTTCTGGCTTGACTTTGCTGCATCGTACCCCTACGCTGGCCTCTCGTTCTGTTTCATAGTTGTTAACATTTCCATCAACGTGAAAATGTGAACAAGGATTTTCGACCTTTCTAAACATAAAATCAAAAAAGCGTAACCGATTAGTTGCCCCTCAGCACGATTTTCGATATCCCGTCAGCGAATCTATTAAACCGCGTATCGATCATTTGGCGGACAACAAACAAAGTCAAAAATCGCATTAAATTTATTTTGTGTATCTGTTTTTTGTTGTTAAGTTCGTTAACATTGCTTTTTGTAGGTTTTTGGCGTTACTTTTGAAGTGGTTAGAGCTAGACTTGTCAATGCTTTACAGTCTTAGAGCCAAATTTGATTAAAATAAATTAGTGGTACGCGCATTCAACGCATGAAGTTATTTTGGTACACGATGGCGAAAAGGTTGGGAAACACTGGTTTAAATCCCCAATCTACCTGATGCGCTTTTGCCCACAGATGTAGAAGAAGGAAAGGAAAGCTGTGGCCGTGTGTATTGAAGCTCTAACTTGTAACCAAAATAGTCACATGGTCGTGTGTGCAAACCCCGCAATTGCTGTGTTGTTGTATGCTTTCACTAATGAAAGGCGCTATAGACGCTTTCGTAACGATTGTACTGTAGTGACTGAGTTAGAAACATAGTCTACCAGTAAATCCAAAGCTTGGTTGAACAAAAGTTGCTGTGTAACTTACAAAATCTTCTTATGGCCGATAACACTATTACGTCCCTCAATAATGAAAGGAGTTATAATTTATGACATTATCTTCCTCGATCAGTTCTGTCAGGTAAAATCATGGCACGACTTGTCACAGCAATTTTCGTGCTGTTCGTGCCTTGAGTAAACAAAAAACTCGCAAATCTACACTTCTTAGCATTAAGCAATAGGGGAAATGTGTTGAATAGAATATAAAACAATAACATAGATGCTGTAAATAGGTCTTACCAACTGTTAATGTAAATCCAAGCTGCATAATCGCCACCGTCTTAATGATAGAGGCTTGCTGTTTCAGTCTTCGCTTGTGTTGCTCGATACTGACTCTGATCTTGTTTTTATCGGTATGATGACCACCATGTAGTTGACGATGGACCGTCACAGCTGTTATGATTGTGATTATTATCTAAACAAAACACTAAGTAATAAAGCCCTTCGGCTTACGCTAAAATGAGGGAGATTTGATTAATGCATATAATAATGACGTCATTGTAATTATAATAAAAACTGACGAAAATTTATATTTAACGGCAATCGCACGTCTTTCACTTCCTTTTGCTTAGTTGTGCCCCGTGTAGAATCAGTAGAAAATGAGTAATATAAAAATGGCAAAAATCTTTATAATCAAAATCACCATATTTTTTGCTTAGAATACTTACTGACAAAAAGTGCGGAGGCAATCACCGCATGTCATAGGAGAATGGGCTTGGGAAAAGTCCAAAACTCCAAAAATACATGGAAGCTGTTAGAGTATTGCCTTCTTCAGTGCCAAAGGACTTGTTGGTTTTCAATTTTCCAGAATTCTTTTTCAAACTTCCAATAAACAGTTACAACGAAGCAAACACGCTGCTTCGACCACTTTGTAAATTGTAGTATTACTGTGTTTTTGTTGCCAACTTCATGGCCTAACTTTTATTAAAAGCAGTTGTAATGCCTCGCACGTCATACCAGCAAATCCCAATTGACGTGTGTGACGTCACCATTGTTTTAGCTGAGCCATATAATTAGCAATGAAAACCCACTCAATAATAAGCTTAACAAAACAATACCATTGTTATAAAAGGAATGAGGAGAGCAAAGCTCATTGTGACAATTAAGCTGATTGTGACGTCAGGTGTTGAAAAGAGAAAGCATACGTAATGAACTTCTCCAAATTTTAACTCAGAAGTAAAACCTGCAAGAAGAAATAAATGACGCACAGTGCGATATAGCAAAAAATGAAGTGGGAGGGAGTGTTCTGCCCAAATTCTTGGGACAGTCAGTATTATAAAGTCATAAGAAATTAAAGTTTAGGATTGCGACTTTTTTGATCCATTTTTCTTTCGTTGTAGCAACCGGCATTCACCTGGCCAGAAACAAATTTGTGTAGGGGCCAAAATTTCATTTTTCCGTTTGTGTGCTCCTCAATTTTTCTAAATGAGGTTTTTTGTGAGAAGATCGACGCTTTGTAGTGGTTATACCTAAAAATACCTTTGCTCCTTGATAAAAATAACAAAAATGTGGAGACTAGGGTCCTTGAGCTCTCTCTCCCTAGCTGCGCCTATGACTACTGGAACGTACATCAACCAGATAAGTTGCTGTACGCCAGGAATCGGCAACTTTTTGTTTTAGAGTAGTCAGTTTGACCCATTGAAATTAAAATAAACTACTTTTATAGTAATGAAATCTATTTGGCTACTGAACTAAGCATTTCACTCTTTGTTTTACTGCACACTGTTGAAGATTTCGTTCCAGAAAGTTTTATTTCAACCTGATGTTCTTTTCTATAGATTAACGGTTCTTAAACTGGGAGTCGCTCCCCATGAAAGGACTTGCGAGGTTCACAAGGGGGGCACATAAACACGCGTCCTTAACTGAATTAAGAAAATTTTCAAAATCCGCACTTTGAAAAACTTGGTCTTCAAAAAAAATGTGGGAAAAAAGCGCTATGAAAAAATTGATTTCCATAGATATAAAAGCCTGTCACGAATAAACGGGTAGTGGGGATGGAGTTTTGTTGGCATTGTCAAGGAGGACGCGCTTTAAAAAGTTTAGGAACTCCTGTTTTGACGCTGGACCGCTGAAAAAACTCCTTACAAATATTTATTGAATATTTTTACACGCTAGCATTACGGCACCTACATATGACTGAGTATAAACCTATGAGGCATCACGTAGTGCTAAATGGCGCCTATAAAACTTAAAAACTGATTTTTATGAGCTGTAAACCAGAGATGTGGAAGCGGTTATTTTTCAAACGCTTCCGCTTCCACACCTATCGCTTCCGCTTCCGCTTCCACCGCTTCCGCTTCCACCAACAAAAACCGAAAAAACGACCGTTGACAATTTCTTTTAACTTTTGTGGGTCTGTAGCCTGCCTTCTACACTTTATCATTTTGAGAAAACAAAAACCTTCATTTATTGCTATTACTTTACCTACTTCGCTTAAGCTTATTGTTTCGAACTACTCTGTGTTTCTTTTTCTTAGATATCAGAACTCGCGTTGAATGTAGAACAGTGCTTTTCAATCTTTTTGTCATCGCGGAACCCCTAATGTACTTTCGCGTTTGTCACGGAACTCCCACTAACAAAAATTTAGAAATCAGGAATTGCTTGCGAGAAAATCAAATATTTCGTTACTACACTTCAAAAAATAATCAAACACTTCAACAAATAGACAGTTATTACAAGTTCCTTCACTACTTACAACTACTTTTACAACAGTTAACTTAACCCGTTTCTTACCAATGTTACCATATGGGAACATATAATCAATCACGTGTTTCTTTCTTAAATAACGAATTTTTGTAGCATTAAAAAGCAGCAAAAATGATACAAGGAAACATTTTTCTTTAGCTTTCTACAGTTTTTGGTGTGGTTTATTGCAATTGCCATAGCAATATTACGCTCGGGTAACATTTTTGGTAGTTAGCGAAAGTGTTTTATTAAAAAGTCTTCATACCGACGTGTAACTCATGCTACTACTACGTCAGAAGTGAGAAACCTAGTAGAAACAATAGAAAGAACAAGAAGTGTAGTTCTACTCACTCCTGCTGGTGGCGATGAATGTGATCAAGCAAGTGATAATGAAGAAGTTCCTCAAGGCTTTGAAACGGCTTTTGAACCTGCTGGTGAGCTCAAAGTGAAAGAACATACAGATGATGTAGAGGAGGATCAAATAGGTTTTCTGACCGAGAGAACCAAAAAAAGAAAGCGAGCTTCAAATAAAAGTACGAGTTGCGACTAAAAGCATGTGTTGGGGCGCGTACCACGATGCATCCTGCTTGTAATTTTGAATAAAAAGTAAAAAAAAATATTTTACAAAATTTTTTTATTTTTGAGTTTTTTGCTGCAACCTGCCAATGTTCCCATATGGGAACATATGTGTATCTCAAAAACCTTTTTAGCTAGAAAGATAATTTTTTGTATATCAAATCAACGGTTCAGTTTAATCTTATACAGCGCAATTGAATAAAAATAGACAACTAGAACATGTAGTGGTAAGAAATGAATTAATGCTTCTCAGATCTAAACCGTATGATTACATATTACAGCTCTCGACAATAACCTGTCGTCACAACAACAAATTACACCGTATAGCGTTGATTTTCCTTCTCTATCCTCAACTAACTCTGACTTTGAGTTAAATTTAACTCTAATTATCATTACCGACCTTCTATCCGTCCTCAAAACACGTCTTGACTCCGATCTTTTTGGATAGTGAAGTGCGAAATTTCTGTCGTATATAAAGTATGTACATTTAAAGCGAGCAAAATTAAACTACACCAATCAACAGCCGCCTTAACGTGGTGGTGAAGTCCCAGACCCGTTTGGATTGGGTCAAAATGGCTGTTGGCCTTCCCGAAGGTCCCAGTTACCCCGGGCACTCCCCTTACACCAACCATTTTTTCGCCGTGCAGCCCCCAAACGACCGCAAAAGGGTAGCACGCAGCCTCTTCAAAATTGGCCTGTATTCTGTCTACTCCTGCCTTTCTCTTGCCCGTCTTCTCATTCTTCTCCTTGTCCTGATGAGCGGCAACGTTTATCCTAACCCTTGCTCCGTCTTTCCCTATTTAGTGTACGCTGGAAATGTGACCTGTAGGGGTAGGACAGTGCAATGCTGCTCATGCTCTAATTGGGTTCATTTAAAGTGATCACTACTTTCCTATTCTAGATTCAAAACTCTTGGCAGCTCTCACTTCTGGAGCTCCCCTCCCTGCTTTTTTTGGAGATTCTACACCTACCAGCACTGTGACTTCCTCCTCGTACTCCTCCAGCTTGTATAGCTTCACTGCTCAATCTGGCCCCCTTCCGCTAATGCAGCACTCGCACTCCACCCTCACCTTCAAACCTCTTATCCTTTTTCCGCCCACTTTGTATCTTCTCCTTCTGCACCCTCACCACCGCCTCATGCTCCTGGCTGTTTCTTTTTACCTTCTGCTTTCTCTTCCCCTCCCTAACTCTCTCAGGGTTCTTCAATGGAATGCTGGGGGTCTCCGCGCCAGGAGCACTAAACTACTACACTTTATTTCGTCTCATTCCGTTGATCTTATTTATATCCAGGATTCTAACCTTAAATTATCTTCCTCTTTTCAGATCCCTGGATTCTCTGCTCTGCGATCTGATCGCACCCACTCTCGATCTGGTATTTTTTCTACTGATGTCGCAGACGCTAGCGGCGGCGTCATCATTTTCGTCAAGCAGAGCTTATTCTCCTCTGAGCTTTCTACCTCCTCTCTTTCTTCGCTTGGCCCCTACTCTGATTATGTAGAGGTCAACATCTCTCCAAACGACTCCTCCTCGCTCTCATTTCTTAATGCTTATGCTCCCCTATTCGTTCTTCTACGAAGGATAGCAGAACCAATTTCTTTTCTCTTTCCATTCTTCCCCCTATGTGGAAGCGGAAGCGGTGGAATTTTTCGCGCTTCCGCTTCCGCTTCCACATCCCTGCTGTAAACTGAATGTTGCAGGATTGGCACGAAACCAGATCTTTGGAAAGAAAGCTGAACCAATAGTAAAAATAAAGTTTATTCATTAACAAATAGTTTTGCGACCCCTGATAAAGCATCGGACTTCTCTTCAAAATAAACTCATGACCCAAAGTCATGTTTACAGCATAAAATGATATATTTGGAAATGCTCTCCTTGTGGATGAAACGACAAAGGGGAGTGTTTAGTTTTGCAGTTGGGCCCCTGACCGTGCCTACAAAGCAGCGAATAGAGAATTAAGCAAAATGCAATTCGCTGCAAATGCTATTGCGCTTACATCGCAAAGTTTATGACCTATGTTTTGTTTCCAGAAGATGTAGCCTCAAACACATCGTAACTTCTTGAAAACCACAAATGATCTGTGTGACCAGAAGCGTTGACTGGGGATCCCGGGGATACCTATGGACCAGGGTCCAGGAGAGTTATTGGTTTTCCCCTCTGAGAAGGAAATACATAAAATTCGATTTCATAAAGTTGATCTCCAAAAAAAAGTTGTTTTACTTGAAATAGTTCAAAAACATCAGCTTCAGCAAAGGATTATCAAAAATTTTGTTTGAAAAATGCTGCGTTTTGAAAAAGATTTCAACAAGATATCTAGTTCGACTTTAGAAGTTTGCCTCCAAATATAAAGAGCAAAAACGTGCACAACAAGCTTTTCCAGTTTGGCACTGGGCTTGAGACCTCAGCACCCTTCATTGTGACATTATACCTGTTTTAAGAAACAGCGCTGTACACTTTTTAATTGAAAAGTAGTTGGTGTTGATCATTCTACCGTCTACCAAATTATTCCATTTTTTCCTACAAACTAACATGCACGCTAGCTTACCCGGCGTGGACGCTATTACCAGAGCAATTATCCAGACCATGGCTATCATCCCGTAAACCGGTTTCATTGAGCTGTTTCTGTAATGTAAAGGCCACTTGACAGCATAGATTCTTTGTGCTCCAAGTAACAGAAGATGGTAAATTGATGCTGTAAATGCTACTAAAGTAATGACTCCACAAAAGACAGGAGATTCGGAGTGTAGATATAATCGATTTTCGAAAATGGTTGAATGAAGCGTTCTTACAACGTTTGGAATATATGAAGAAAACATCTGCAACCCTGGAATGGAAATAAAATTCATAAACATGCTAATAGCATTGGTCCACTATTAGCAGTAGCGTGGACATTACAGTTACAAAATAAGCTGCTACGAACAACAGACAATACTTGTATTTAAGGTATCTTTCATAACAACCGCCTAGTACTTTAGTTTATCAATACCATGATAAACTAATGATAAACCACTATTTTAAACACATTTTTATGCACTTTTAAATTTGATTGCATTGTAACATATGATCACGGTTGTTGTTTGCATGCATAAAAAGACTGTAAAGAGATCTAATAGTCAAGATAGCCTATAAACCAAACTAATGCTTTTATTTGCAATTGGTCTACATCTGTTTTCGTTACATAATAAAGAATAGTATATTTTGGAGGACAAAAGGAGCCATTCTTCTGTTTTGTGTATGAATTCTGTTCGCGCCTAATAGATTTCTGTCTTCAGGTTTCGATAAAATTTATTGTCGATTTTGCTAGAGCAGCGATTCTCAGCCTAAGAGCCAAAACACATATGGCGGATGAGCCGTTCTATTTTAATTAATTAGAGCAGTAGTTCCCACAGAGGGCAAAAATATGATCTTTAAAAAACTTCCATTCACAAAAAGATGTCCTCATCTTCAATTTGGATTAGAAATACCAAAATAAAAGCTTCGAAAAAGTAGATATAACAAAGGTCATCGCCTTTAATTTGTACCAAAAATGGACTTCAAAAAGTTTTATCCCCAAAAATATAGACTTTGGTTGTTAAAATACAAAAATTGATGACTAGAGAACTGTTAGAAGCGAGCCACGAAAAACATTTCACCGAACAGAATATGATCAAGCTTATGTTTAGGTTGAAAACGTGTGTGCTAGAACAGTGCTGTGCTTGATGCCCTTTGGAGTTCTCAACATTGCAGGCACAGTGAATATGAATTACAAACACTGCAACTGAGTCGACAAAAGTGCGTTAAATTTCTTTTTCGAGAACAAAGCAACGTAACTACCATGATGTGTCTTCAAGATAATTAAACATGGGCAATCATCCAGCTTTATGTTTTATTCACGGAAAATATATTTCGACTATCTATTAGTCATCATCAGTTCCTGTTAACAGCCTAAAAATACATTAAGTCAAAAACTCTGCAGGTTAAATATTTCCACAACACGTACAGCATAATCTATAAGTAGCATCAAATCGGGTAATTGTAGTGATATTATTGAATAGAGAATGGGTGTAAATAGTGTATATCTATGGATAAAGAACAGAATAAAAAATCTACCTTAGCCTATAAATATTAAGTGCAGTTGACATAAAAACAGCAGCAGGATGTGAGATTAAAAAATTAATATGACGTCATAAACCAATTAATAAAAGTGAAAGGGACTGAAAACTGATTGTAGTAAAAACTAGTAGATAAAGTAAACACAATGGAGTAGCTTGTTTATGAGTACCAAGTAGTAGAATTCATCGGATTGTCGGCGTAATCATTGGCTGAATGTTAATTGAAGGTTTGATTATGTGCCACCAAAAATCTTCATAAAAGTCTAGAAGTGCTGCTTCCGGTAGTTGTAAAAAAATTACTCTATATTTAAACGAAAACATGTTATTCTGATTCAAGTCTTTTGAATGACAGATCAAATAATGCTTCAAAAGTGCGCTTTGGTCATTGTCAAATTTTGAGTTTTGTTTGTTCCAATTGGTCCTATGAGCTCTCCACCTGGTCGAGAATTTGGTTTTAGTTTGTCCAATATATTTGGCATTGCAAATAGTGCATTCAGCAGGATATACACCGTAGTTTCGACAGGTTTAGTTTTTGTTTTAGTTCTTTCTCTATTTTTGAGAGTTTGATAAGGTTTTTGAATGAAATTGTCGAAACGATAGGTTCTGGCTTTTGTGATTTATTGGTTGTAGGTGATTTAAATCTATTTGTCCAAGTTTTAGCTCTAGCCATCGTATCTTCGACCATTGGTTTAGGATACTGCGCTTGGAATGCCTTCTTCTTAAGTTGCTCTAAGCTGCTATAGTAGTCTTCGGTGCGTTCATTTAAACGTCGAAGTCGAACTGATTCACCAAACGCAATCGATTTGAATACTGTAGTTGGGTGGTGTGAAGAACCTTGAATAAAGCAGCGGTCAAGGGCTGTTGGTTTAACATAGTCTGTGGTGATGAATCGAAATTGGGAATGGTGAGAAATTTTATGGAGAATATCTAGAAATTCCAGTTCGCCATTTTCTTCTGTTGTGTTGATTTCTCTGTACTTTAATGTCAAATTATATTTTGCAAATGTCTCTGAAAGCTTGTTTTGATATTTTGCGTGGCTTGATTGCCAAAAGAAAGCCAAACAATATCATCGATAAAGCGCTTGAATATTTCTGTGTGTTCTACAGCTCCTGAATCGACGCCGCAAGCCACAAGAAGTCCAAATACCGTCAAATTCATCGTTTACCCGAAGTAACAAGGTGACGTTGGCAGTAAAACAAAGTACAGTACTTTAACACTACAAGTGACGGTAAAATTTAGTACAGTGTGTAGCAATATGTTGAAAAGGCGAAGTTATAAGTGCGTGGCGGGAAAAATACTGTACTGTAACAAGAAAGATGGAGAAAATGTTGGTCATATTATCCGAAATTTGGTCATATTAAACGGAGAATTTTAAATGGAGAAATTCCGGACGGTACCAAGTTGGTCATAATAAGCGGCTGGTCATATTATCCGTGGTCATAATAAGCGGCGCCTACTGTAGTGCTTACTGTCTTTGCAGTATTCATTTACGGTCGATTGGCAATAATTTTTGGCAACAGGTTTAAAGATGTGTTCTAAAAACGCGGTGAGTCTTGAAGTAGCAATATTTCCGACGGCTTGCAATAAGCGAACAGGAATATCGTGTATAGGTTTTTCAAAGATTTCTTTTGGTGTAGGTTTGTGGGTCTTAAATAAAGGATATGCGTATGCTGCATTATGTTGACCAAAAAACTTTGCGCAATGCCCTTTTGCTTGTTAGTAGGCACCGTCTTTGTGTTTAACACCTATTGTATTAAAAAGCAATTTAGCACTAATAGCATTTAATTCGTATAATCTAATCATCCAGTTTTTACCTTGATTTAATGTGGTAGTAAGATGCTGTTTGATAGTAGCTTCATTTAAAGTCAACTGGGTGAATTGCAAGCACAATTGATCGCTCATTCTTTGGTCATAATCGCTATAATCAATTATCAAGATCTTACCATCTTTATCAGCTTTACAGATGACAATATCCCGTTTTCTAACTTTCCACATAAATTTGGTGAGACTGGTACGCACTTCATTGTGCAAGTTATTCCTTGATGTAAACATGTATTTAACAAGAGGTTTCAAATTGCGCATTCTCGTTAGGATCATTTCAGAATAAGCTTTAACTTCATCATCCAGTTGCTCGGGAATAGGTCTTGAAAACCAAGGCAACATTAATTTTTTTGGCAGTTTTTCCATTTCGTCAGTATTGTGATCTCCAAAGACATTACGCCACTCAATACGCCGAAGATGTTTCATGGCATTGAACCATTCTACATTAGCAAGAAGACCGGTCCAGTTTGGAGTAGGAACAAAATTTAACCCATGCATGAGTAAAATCCTAACATTTTCAGTAAGGTCTATTTTGGATTTATTGATAATCATATTTTCTGCTATGACAAGAAGTTCCTGTCTCTTATTTCTAGCTTTTTGTAAATAGAATCGCTGTTTATCTTTTTTATTTTTGGTCTGTAATCTTTTCCTTTTTTTGACATTTTGACAATTGTACTGCTTTTTGCATAGCTTTTCATATTTGGAGATGGACTGTTTTTTTATTTTGTCTTTATAACGGTTGAGTAGATTGGATTGAGGCTGACTTTTTAGCAATGTAAAATCAGATTTTTAGCAAAATTTTTAGCAAATGTCAAATCAAAACAAAACTTAACCTGTCGAAACTACGGTGTATATCCTGCTGAATGCACTATTTGCAATGCCAAATATATTGGACAAACTAAAACCAAATTCTCGACCAGGTGGAGAGCTCATAGGACCAATTGGAACAAACAAAACTCAAAATTTGACAATGACCAAAGCGCACTTTTGAAGCATTATTTGATCTATCATTCAAAAGACTTGAATCAGAATAACATGTTTTCGTTTAAATATAGAGTAATTTTTTTACAACTACCGGAAGCAGCACTTCTAGACTTTTATGAAGATTTTTGGTGGCACATAATCAAACCTTCAATTAACATTCAGCCAATGATTACGCCGACAATCCGATGAATTCTACTACTTGGTACTCATAAACAAGCTACTCCATTGTGTTTACTTTATCTACTAGTTTTTACTACAATCAGTTTTCAGTCCCTTTCACTTTTATTAATTGGTTTATGACGTCATATTAATTTTTTAATCTCACATCCTGCTGCTGTTTTTATGTCAACTGCACTTAATATTTATAGGCTAAGGTAGATTTTTTATTCTGTTCTTTATCCATAGATATACACTATTTACACCCATTCTCTATTCAATAATATCACTACAATTACCCGATTTGATGCTACTTATAGATTATGCTGTACGTGTTGTGGAAATATTTAACCTGGTGCGTAGACCGGGGACCAACCCACTCGATTACGTTGCCGACCAAAAAATTTAAGATTCCATCGGTAAACTTTAGCATCTAATATATCAGGTGTTGAAATCGTGTAGGAAAAGGGCTGTTATCATTCCTGAAGAAATCTTTTAAGTTCAAATAGGCCTGGAACTTGATTTGTTCTGAGAGATACTTTCTTATTCTTCTCAAAGGTGGCAACTCAAAATTAGATAACTATGCTTTAAACAGTTCGAAAATGTTTGGATTTCAAAACTTATCTAAGCAAAGCTTGGCAAATACACTTTTTTATGGAACCACAAAACATACCGTCGTATTCAAGTTGCTTACTGCATTATGATAAGGGGTACAACGATAATAAAATATAAAAACTTATCAAAGTAAAAGTTTATAAATGACGGGAAAGAGCACAAATTTTAAGGGTTTTAAGCATTGCATCGGGGTTTCTTTCTCAATCTGAAAGTAAACTCAAGCGATATGAAGGTCTACCACTGTTGACACTGTTCTAGGAGATCACAATTTATTGAGAACATCTTTGTTTCAATTTGTAATTGGTCCCTTCGAAAAAATTTAATCGCTTTTGATAAAAGATTTCCCATTGAGAGTAGTTATAAAGTGGAGAAAAACGTTTAATGGTTGATATTATTCAGACCGCCAGTGGTAACCTACTTTTGAATTAACACTTTTGACAGTTGCCCTGATTGTTACAATCTTCAGTGTCGTCTCTGATATATCATTACTCACTGACTTTTTATTTGGTTTTGATAGTTAGTGCTAGATTCTTACCTGTGATAAGATCAGCAAATGCTAAAGATAGCTTGATTGCATCCATTTTCATGTCGTAGCCTTTTCGGTATCTTTTGATAAAAACCACGAGCGCTAACAAGTTGCTTGAGATAATTACAACCCCCAGAAATGCAGCTATGCAGATCACAGCTACGAATGCAGAGTAGTTGCAATCAGGACAATACTGCATTGCTGTGTTATTACAATTGCGTGATGCATTTCCAACGCAGAACGTATTGAATGGACAAGAGTTATTCATGATGCTTAACCAAATTTTATAAAACTGTTAAACACTAGTCGTATTTTCCTTACGTGCCAAAAAGTTGACAATAAAGAACAGCAAGCAAGAGCAGTAACTAGAAATTTATCATCATACAGGGGTTAGGGCGTTACCAGAATATTAATTTTAGTGAATGAGCAAATTTATAACGCAACAATTGAGAAATCAACGCAAAATTTAAAACGTTACCTCAATTCGGGGGTGCTTTCCAAAAAAACAAAATGCTTAAGTTTCACAATTTCTATCAAAAAATAGCGAATATAAAAATTCAGTGAGGAAGACATGCCATTCTTAGTAAGAAGAATAAAACCAAAATGCAGGTAAACATTTTATTAAAACGTTTCGCTTTTACACTAAAAGCATTATCAGTTAAATAAATGGTCACCTAAGGCTAGGCTAAACATCAATGCAGTATCTGTCTAGCCTAGCCTTAGGTGACCATTTATTTAACTGATGATGCTTTTAGTGTAAAAGCAAAACGTTTTATTAAAATGTTTATCAGCATTTTGGCTTTATTCTTCTTACTAAGAAGAATTGCAAATAAATCCCATTTTTATGCTCCTACATGAGATTCTTTTTTATATATGTTCTGCATCCGCTTCAGAAACACCGCTATCATCTTTAAATTCAGAGAACTGATCCCCTTAAAGTACTACTACCCTATCTATTTTTATAAAGTAGATTCCGCTTAATTGGACCGCCGGTTAATCGGGTCAGCCGTTTAATTGGGCCAAATTGTTAAGAACAAAATCCAATCAAAGATAATGCACTACGTTAAATCCGCATAATCGGGCCACTATTCCGCTTAATCGGGCCACAACTGTAGTCAGACATACACTGGTTTAATTGCAAAACCGCCTTTGTAATGTAATAGAACTCAATATCACAAAGCCAACTATGTTATGTAACAATTGAAAAATACAGGCTAAAATTATTTTGTCATTTCATGCCCTTGGACATGGTAATTGTTGTGTTTTGTTGCAAATTTTGTGAAGTCCCAAGCAGAGATGTCACAAAAAGAATTAACAATTGCTGAAAGGGTTGTTGTCCTAAGAAAAATTAGAGAGCAACCTCCAAACATTAGTCATCGCCAGCTAGCTGAGATAACTGGTGTACCAAGGACAACCCTGGCACAGATGCTGCAAGACTTCGGATAATCGGGCCAGCCGCATAATCGGACCAAATGGTGCTTATCCCGATGTGGCCCGATTAAGCGGAATCTACTGTATTTTTAGTTTTTTGTGCCACCATTGCATGTTTACCGCTACTGCTATGAGGTCAGTTTTTACCAGCTTACTTTATCAGCGAACTAAAAATATCGTTGTTTGTTTAATCAGTTAACAATATGCTCTCTGTTGCTTGCACTTTCTGGCTAAATATAAAAACAGCACACACTTACTAAAGTACGCCAAGCACAAATTTTGTCGATACCAATCAGAACGAAACTTGCGGAAGCGCATTAAAAACTTTGCACCGACTGCCAAAAGTTTCACAAATCATATGACTGCGAAAGCGTAGGCACCCAAACAAATGTTGTCAAAGTTTCTTGCAATTGTAAAAGCTGTAGTATTATGCAGTGTTTAAGCTATCTTACTGCAATGCAATTAGATTTTAGTGCTACCACATCACGTAAATTTTCATAGATTCATATTTCATTCTTGACATCCCATCTGGCGCGGTAATGCCCGATCTCAATCACTTTTTCTTAACCCTTTAAAGACTATAAAATTTTAATTCACAAACTTTGAAACAATTCTGCAATTGTTAAATAACAACAGAACTATAATGGATTTCAGAAAAGTGGTCATCTTGTCAAAATGATGTAACAATCAAAAATAATATGGCTTACTGATATGTATTATATGGATCCTTAATGGGTTAAACAAAGCAATTAACTTTTACAGGTCTTGACATCTTTTCGTTTTGCTCCGCATCTTTATTCTATATTTCCATAGTTTAATCATTAATTAATTGATTATCTTTACTGCTATTGATTGTTCATTGTGCATTGTCCTGATAATGCAGAAACAAAACCTGAGTTGAATTGAGCTTAAGTGAATTGAATTGACCTGAACTATTGGTGGGCTTCATGTTGAAGAATAGCAAAAAAATATTTCTACAATTATTGGATACCTTAGCAAAAGATTGTACAAACAGGCGATCAACCACTAAGTAGGCAGTAGCCATGAAAGAGGACGATAGCAAAGTTTGATTTTAAGCTCGTCATTTGAAGTCATCATAATTATTATTTTTGCAAATTCAAAATTAGAGGGCAATGGCCTCTGCTCCCCTCCTCCTGGAT
Organism: Trididemnum clinides; assembly: GCA_963675345.1. Lineage (NCBI taxonomy): Eukaryota > Metazoa > Chordata > Ascidiacea > Aplousobranchia > Didemnidae > Trididemnum > Trididemnum clinides. Next base: position 13,397,180 of record OY776291.1, on the reverse strand, counting down.
ACACCATACCTTTGTGCTCACAATCAAACGCAGCTTGGCGCTTGCGAAAAGCGAGTAGTGGTCGACGATACATGCGAGCTCGACATCGATTCCCGACGACCATAAAAATGTTAAAAGCATTTTCTCAATTGCTTCAAATACTGTAGCAAAATTGTTTGTTACAAATTTGCAAAGAGTAATTAGTTGTGGCAGCGGTTCAAGCGAGTAACGTTAAATTTAAAAATAGTGAGGTAATTTTAAGTCATTAAGTTGGATATTGCGTTGAAGTAACGAAAACAGGATGCAGCTGTTAATTTAAAGCTTTTGCCGATGCTTAGATGCGTAGGTAAAGTTAGCTATGACTTAACATCGGAATCTTCCAAACAAAGCGAGAGTGTAAGCTATAGTATCTTTACTGTTGCGTCAGTTGAATGCATAGTGCAATACCGCAAAACAAAAACGAATCGCTATCAAACCAATGGCGTAGTGTGATGACGAAAATTGCCAAATTGAAAATGTTGTTGCGCAATGCTGCAGAGCATATACGAGGGTCACGAGCAACGGCTATAAAATGTCACTAAATATGACATTTTTTGACTTTACCGCCAGCCTAACTTGCAAGTCTACAAGATCATATGACTTTTGGTGCAAAGCTAACTGAAAACTACTCATTAAAAGGAACGACTGTTTGCAAGGAACCTTTTTTATAAAACCTGAGATATCTAATAACAAGTACTACAGCGTGTTTAAAGTTTTATTTTGCAGCGGAAATGCTTCGAAAAGCGCTTTTGGGAAATCCCGGCTAAGCTGTCGATTTTCAAAATATCAATATTTTCAGCCTTTGCAAGAACGATTGCTGCTTCTGGTTTTTTTTTTATCATAGTCTATCCAGTAGTTATTTTAGCGAGATCATATGATTTGGCAGACTTTCAAGTAGCTGTTTGATAATTTTGTTGCCTAAAATATGCAGATCTGTTTATTTTGACGGTAGGTAAGCATTTAGGGTCACCTATAAGATAAAGTTGGGGTAAAGCCAAATGACGTCATTACACATGATGATGTAAATGAACAAGCTTTGTGATGATGTTTTGTTAATGCATAGAAAATCAAAGCGATGACCGCAAATAACAAAAATCGAAGAAAAACAAATAGAACATTGCTATTTTGACATAACTCATTGATTCAATTATCAATATGAAATCAGTTGGTCATGGCACTTCGTGTAATTTATGGTAGAGAGAAAATTAGGTGGTCAAGGATTTGTGAGGAGAAATACAAAAAATAATTTGGAATTAAATTACCCTACTTCTACAAACGGACAAAGTCGACGTTCTGTAGCTGCTGCTAACTCGACTATTAAAAACAGTTTGCAACACATTCTTGCTCACTAGACTACTATATTAACACATTTTAGCTACAGTTAGTGCAGTTGCTTAGGTCGTTACCAATCTGCAATCTATCACAATTGCAACGACTGTTGGATCAAATAATCGCGATTATTATGATAAAAAAACATGAATTGTGAAAAAATACCAATTGCTTTTATTCGCATTTGATAAATGATCAGTACCATAATAAAAAGCACTCACCTAGCATTATTAACCTATATATTTTTTAAAGTATGTACTTTAAAAATTTAAAGAGTAACCTTCCTTTCCGAAAACAACAACGGATTCGTAGGAATTGCGTAAACAACCCGGAATGAGTGGAGGACACCTTGCCTATCTTGCCACCGCCCCCGAAAAACGTTTTTGATAATAGTCCAGTACTCAGCTTTTTGTCTGCGATTCCTACCTCAATCTAACCGCTGATACACCCTTTAAATTTATCCTCCAATTAAAAACTTCTATCCCTTTTGCACACTGAACATACAACAATGTCTTTGGTAAAAGAAGAGAAGAGAATCCACATACTGCTCTTTTCCTCTCAACCTTATTACTTAAAGTAATTTGACCACCAACTTCGCCTCAAAAATTGGAGAAAAGACTGCCATTAGAATAAACTTCCAAATCAATTCGAGACCTGTTCGATTTTTTTGGGGCGCAAAACTTTTTTGAGCTGAACGGGCCTTCCTTACAAAAATCCTGGTGTTGTTGGAGGTATGACTAGAAAATTGAGCTGGCAATCCTTAGCTAATACCACTTGCCACTATCACAGCATATTGAGCACTGCGTATTACAATTGAGTTTTAATTGCAAGTATGTGGGTGATCAATGAGTAGGCTTACGTGTATTTGATGCAGGAAGTGAGCGTATTACTACTTAACTATATTGCTTTTTTTAGGTCACAAACAAAAATATTTTATAAGCTTGCCTAGTAAACTACGAGAAAAGAATAATTTAAGTAAATAAAAGTTGCAATCAGTTGGGGAAATCTATGCAATTTGAACCACCACTTTAACTGCTTTGGGGATGCTTTAGATCAGTGGTTCTTGACTTTTCCAACCCCTGGAACCCCTATTCCCGAAGATATTGGCTTGGGAATCCCTTGTCTGCGCAACCTGCAAAGGAGGTGTATGTTGAAAGAACAAACATTATTGTGATAAGGCGGATAAGTTGTTTGCTACTGGATCTCTAATTAATTGAATAAAACACTCTTTATGAAAGCATAACACAGGTGGTTTGTGGAATATCCCTTTGAGGACCTTTGGTACACATATGTACCATGATTGTTGATTGTTATATCATTATGACGTGATAACCAGTTATCTGAAATCCATTATATTTTTGTTGTTACCAAACAATTGCGGCATCGTTTCAAATTTTATGAATTAAATTCTTGTGGTCCTTAAAGGGATATCATAATTTGCTCGGCAAAACACAGCACAAATGATTAGTCAGTGTGACCTTTATTCTTGTCTCTTCGAAACAAACTCATCAATACGGGGGTTAATATTGCTGAGAGCAATTCTGATGTCATTTGCAGTTCTAAGGCGATTACGGTACGTAGTTTTGGTATTAACTAGAGCAGACATGGCAACTTCGTATATCGTTGAGAATGGAATTAATGCTTCCAGACCTCTCTGCGCCAATTCAGGATATTCTTGCAACATACTGCACCAAAATTCTATCAGTGATAAGGAGCTGAACTTGGTCTTTGCAGCTTGAGAACTCTGCAATTCTAGATGCTGCTCATGAAGGTTGAGCTGCTCATGAAGGTTGAGCTGCTCATTGTCGTTCATCTCAGCTATAAAAGACTGCTGAATCCATGCTAAAGAAGGCTCAAACATTGGAAAGTAATCTTCTATTTTCTTTTCGAGGTTGCTTATGTGATCATCAATTAAAGCAGTCGGTCATTTGTTAGTTTCCTGATCACCAATTTTACTGTCCAACAGTAAAAACCTAAAATAAATAAACCAAAAAATAAACTCTCGGTCATAACAAGTAAACTAAAAGTAATATTGGCTCTGTTCCGTAGTGTTAAGTTGCTTTCCATTACAACTGAAGACTCACTAAAAATAAAATGACTCATAACATTACAGCCACATAAAGACACGAATGTCAATTAGGCGTTTAGATCTATGTCAGTTATAAATGAATTGTAAACTGGCCCTATTCGCTTGCTGATAAAATAATTCACAATTTTCTCCTTTCTATAATGTTATTTGTCAGTTCACGCAACAGTGATTGTCTTGAATTCCCTCCGCTCCTTCATTGCTTAGGTTGTAATATTCTATCCAGGCCAGTAGCAACTAGCATTCAGATACCAGAAAGCTGCTGGGAGAAAATTAGACACTCTGGTTTCCCGCAGTATTTAAAGCTTTCTGTTTCTTCCTTACACGCAGTGGGGTTGTGGGTAGGGCTAGAAGAGAAAGTGCCACAATTGCCACTTTTATACTTCAACCCTCAAATGCTTTATTCAACCTTATCTCTCATGGCTAGGGATTTAGTATTTAACCCTCAATACAGAAACAACTAGTTGGATGATCTATGCTTCTTCAGAGGCGTTAGTTACATCATTCTCACCAGAATTATTTTGGCTACTGCCGTCAGTTTTCAACTACTTCTTCAATGCTATTGTCTAAGCTTACACAACTGTATTATTGATAAAAGAATCACCACGGCATAGCTTTATCCACCTAATTAATTTTTAAATCTGGAAGCGGCAAATGCCAGTCTTTTTATTACAAAACCTTGAAACAGGTGAGCAGTAGGATTGTTTTTCTTACTCTGGTCTATTGCATCATAATGCGTTGCAAAAAACTAAAAACGAAGGCCTAGTGCAGCAGAGTAAAACAAATAATTTGTTCACCACTAGAACGATATGATACTGCGTACGTTTGACATAGGTAGCATGTAACTGTAAAACCACTGTTATTATTACTCAAAGTGGTGATAGTTTTTGTTTGTGCATTTGATGGTTAAAAGAATACAGTTTGGCATTCCTTCTGGGGATCTCCACATTTTTTACTGGGGACCCCGTTAAGAACCGCTACTCTAGATTAATAGTTTTTACAACAACATCAATTAAGATACTATAAAATTTTTTGATTAGCTGTGAGCTTAATAGCAGATCTAACAAATTTATTTTTCAATTGTGATTCGTACAGTAAACTTAATGCAAAGGTGAATAAACAATTACAAAAAGTCGATTTTTGGCTCACTGTAAATAGAATAGCTTTAAGTACAAAAAGACTAAATACGTGTTATTTAAAACCTTCATTAGCAAGCTTACCCAGTCAAAACTCAATATCAACATAAAAGATTCTGCAATAGACGGAGTAACTTCAATTACATCATTTGGGATCATTATTCACGAGTATCTGACTTGGAAGCAACATACAAAGTTGTTGTTGAATAAACTTAAGGTAAACAACCATTGTAAAATCAAAAAAGTTAAACCTGTCTTAACCTCAAATCACTCTCAATATTTTACTAGAGCATGGTTCAACGTCACTTTCAATATTATATTTCATCATGGAGCTTTAGTGATAAAACATTGATTCAAAAACTTCAAAACCACAACAAATAAAGTAATTCGCTGAGTATGAACTCAAAAAATGAAAAGGATGTTACAAAAGTTTTAAAATGATGAGATATTCTTACAATTGAATAAAAAGCTCAACTAGAAATATCTAAATTTATGCATGAGTGTTTCATAATAAGCTTTCAGGTGCATTTACTGATTCTTTCAACAAAGTTTCCGAAATAACTCCACTTACAGCTTGCGATCAAAAGCACCCTTTTTTTCCACAGTTTTGAAGAATAAAACTGAAGCAGCAATCCCTCAAATCTAAGGGTTCGTTCCAATGGAATAGAATTCCTGCCGCACTGAGGCAAATCAAATGAATAAAAGCTTTTGCTAAACAGCTCAAGCACTGCCTTATTGTTCTCTAATGGTTGGGTCAATCAAAAAAAACGGTTTTATAAAACAAATTTTGCTTTGTTTTTTTTGGGTTTTTTCTTCAGGTAAAATCTAAAAAGTCAAAAAGACGAATTAAGGATTCAATAATCAAAGGGAAATGAAGCAAGACGTAATCTGCGTAAACTAAAACATTTTTCTGTGCTTGTATTGGTCTGGTGCTGGCTTTAGTAATGGTGAAGCTCGGTCCTTGGTATACGACTTAAAACTGCAACCGGCGACAGGGGTTTTTGCCTTGATACATAAAAAAGATGATATCTCTCAACTGTCGTTACTCCCAGGTCACCCTTGAACTAGGTGTACAACCTGACAGCCTTCACCATTATGATTACAAATTCGATATAGTAGGCAGCATATCATTTTAAATGTTTAGGTGACGTTTTTACACATATATCCACGCTATCACTAAATATTCGTTGTTTTGCATTCATTTGTTAAGTGCGCATTTTTTTAGTTTGTTTTTTTTCTTTTTCCGTTTGTGTTATCAGAGGTGCAATGGTCATGCATCTAATTCATATTTGGTTTGGTTGCAATATATTTAATATCGCATGTTTCATCGTATATAGTTTTTGCTATCTGCTCACTTGTTTCGTCTGCTGCTGTTCAATTTTGGTTTTCTATTGCGCTCTTCTGGACGAAAATAAAATTAATATTATTATCATCATAAACACTTTTTGTTGAAATGTTTGAAACTTTTTGTTTGCGACAAATATGGGTTTACTGAAAAATCAGGAGCAAAAATAAAAACCAGCGATTATTTTATAGCAGGATGGTCACACACAATATAAATGCAAAATTTATTTCCTTTAAAGTAATACAAGAGGCCAGCGATGCACTTTGAGCAAACTGCAGACAGTGACACTGTTTCGACCTATCAGGTCTCTTTAGTGCCGTTGGGACCGATAAGAGGCGAGAGGCTTTAAATAAAGCATCGCTGAGACCGTCACACTTGTGGCACCTAAACTAGGTCCGCTGTAGTGGATGGTCTGTCAGTACTCTGCAAAGCCGTGTCACTCGTGAATGAGCGGCGGTTGTCGCAGGTGCACTAAGTCCAAAAACTACTAGAACAATAGTGCTATTGTCTTGTTTTAGTAAAAATTAATGGCATTTTTAGCCTAAGCGCCGGTAGTCTTTCAGCCTGATTTGTGAAATAATTTGCCACAAGTCTAGTGAGATTTTGTGCTGCATTGTGTGGAAGAAGTCCATGGATAATGATTAAATTTAATATAGCCTATGTAAACGATGGGTTCTTGAAGTAGATACTAATACAACGACCCTAATTATTACTATTGAGAAAACTGCTTACGAGTTGCTTAAAGTTTCAAAAACTCTGTTTGATCATTTTGCCAAATTTTTAATAGTCTTGTGCAATATTCTATTCTAATACCATTGTATACTTTTAATTATTTTTAAATTTGGGTTTTTATTTAAGGAAGAGAACAATTTTTGTTTTTTTCTGAGGAAACAGACGCAACGTTCTAATATATTTATTCTTTCTTTGGTAAAAGTAGAACCAGTAATAAAACAATTGCGTTATTCAATCATTTACATGCCAGTAGAAATTATTGACGCCATATGTAAATTGGACCATTTTGCTTAGATTATTTTAAGCCATATCAACCATTATGCGTGAAGAAAAAATTGACACTTATTTCACACCTTAATGTAGTAGGTGTAACAGCTATAAAAAACCATGGACTTCTAAATAGTAACACCTGGACTGGAAACGCCGCTAAAACTGCTAGCGCGAGCGACCAAGATGAGGCCTTTATCACGCGGCGTGACAGCTGCCTTGATTAGTTGGAAAAAGAAAGTTTCGAATGAGTGTTGTTCATTTGATTAAAAAATTTGCATCACCATGCACAAACAGAGACCGGTAGACAAAGTGTAGTTCGTAGATGTTATGAATGTATTGATGCTGCGCAATGTTTTCGTGCTTGCACTCAGGTAAAATAGATGATTAGTGATTAAAGAATAGCGTGACAGCGCATTGACACCTGTAGATAAAGCAAAGTACTTACATGTTAAAACTGTATTGATGCTGGGAATGTGTTTGTGCTGGCGCTAAAGTGAAACAGATTACTATAATTTGTACTGTATTGTCTATTGTCTACTGACAGGTTATAGCAGCCCCAGTAGCTCAACTGTACTGCTGTAGGTTACGGTACACAATCATACATAGTGGCAGGTAAATAAAATTGGTTTATGCTAAGCGAGTCAAATTAGTGACTGCTGTCATACAGTTACTATTCTACGAAGGCATAGGTCTATTTGGAAAATAGACCAATAGATTGAAGGTTAAAGATTGAGCGATTATGCTGTAGAGTTTATTTGCTGATGAGCCCCATTAAGTGTAAATGCACTGCAGGTTTAAAAATTCTGAAATGTACTCTTAAAAGATTGGGTGCAATTGCAGTCGCACTAAGATGCTGCTAGCAAAGCCAAGCCAACATTTTGCTGATTTGGTTCGTAGGGTAGCTTTTTGCTACTGCATATAAAAAGCCTAATGGATTTATGGCAAGGCTAAATGTACCTGGGTCAAATTATGCATATTGTAAAGCAAATTTGATCTCTGTAGTTTACTGTGAATCTAATGTAGAATAAGCTGAGCGATTTCAATTGGAAACACTGCCAACATTCAGTGCTTAATTTGTTGGGGTAAGGGGGGAGGGGGGTTAGGTTGAATTTTAACTTTAACTCTAAACCCCACCCTAAATCTAACCATAACTCTGTTTTTAAGCATACCGTTTTGGTGTGAAGTCGTATATATTGCGATTTTAATGGTGTTTCCAATTGGAAGCGTGCAGCTTATTCTAAATTACATCCATTCACTACTTGAAGCTTGATAACTTGAGATCTAGTTCTCTGACTTCCCTGTTTTAAATTGCAGTGTAGATGCTTTGCTGACTTGACTCTGCATGTACATCATACCTCCTTTTTAGTATTATTAGTTGGTAGTTTAGTTATTATTTCTGGTATTACTATAAAACCTATTTGATATGGTCAACAAGTGTTGTGCTATTAACTGCAGATCAGGATATACTGGTGAAAACAAAGACCCTGATGTTACTTTTCATTCGTTTCCTCTACATGATAAACAGTTGCTTCAAGGTTGGCTTAAACGTATTGCAAGAAAAGATTTTACGCCAACTAAGTATTCAAGGCTGTGTTCACTTCACTTCAAACCTGAAGATTTTGTAAAAGAATCAAATGATCAACAAATTAGGCGAAGAAAAAATCGATCAAGTGCCTTGCTAGTGAAGAAACCTCTTAAAGGCAATGTTTTACCTTCAATTTTTAAGGATGTTCCTTCATACTATGCAGGTGGAGATGCACCGCCTAGATCTGGTCTGTCTTTGGCATCATCACGACATGAAAATGATGCATCAAGATTGCAAATGCAGTTGGAGCAATTTTTGAAAGACGACAAAATTGAAAATTTAGCTGGGCTAATCGCAAAAATAGCTGATGACATGCAGTCGCATGGCTTTGTCTTACATCAGACAAAGTCAGAAGCCAATTTGATTTTGTTTTCTGAAGAACACCCGCTATCTGTTCAGTCAACAATATCTATCAGCACAGAACTTGAAATTAGGATTTATCATAATGGACAATTAGTGCCAGCATCAACATACAAACACATCGTTTCATCGAACAAAGTCAAGTTGCTGTCTCAAGTGACAAATTTAATGGCTTTTGCTAAAAATATACACATGAATAAATCAGCAATGAAGGATAAGTTCATATTTAATTTTTCTCGATTGATTGATCAGTATTTGGAGATTTGTGATAATGATCATGAAGTTCGTTTATTAAAGTTTGTGTTAGAGGAGGTGGAATTGGTTCTACGCAGCAAGCACATAAGAAGGTATTCAGTTGAATTGTTGATGATGTCGTACATTCTACATGCAACAAGCCCTCGTGCTTATAAACGGTTGTTAGAGGAAGAACTATTGGTACTGCCATCTGTGAAAACTTTAAGAAAAATTACAATGCGACTGGATCACAAAAGTGGACTGGACGACACTCAGTATTTGAGAATGCGATATTCTCAATTAAATGCTTTTGACAGAAATGTTATCCTGATGATTGACGAAATTTATGTATCAAAGCGAATTGAAGCTGCTGGAGGTCAGATTTTTGGTTTAACTGAAGATTGTGAAGTTGCATCTGCTGCTTTATGCTTCATGATTAAATCACTTAGCAGTAAGTATCGGGATATGGTCTGTATTTACCCCGTGAGAAATTTGAAGGCAGAGACTCAAAAACATTGCTTAGACAAAGTAATGCATTTAGTCCATGAGGTGGGTTTCAACGTTATTGGAATTTCAGTAGATAATGCTGCAGCAAATCGAAAATTTTACAAAGATTTCCTTTGCGACGGTGCTTGGAAAGAAGCAATAACGAATAATTTTACTGGTGGAAAAATTTTCTTAATTTTTGATCCAACTCATGTGATAAAAAACATTTACAACAACTTTTTGGCAAAACGAGTTTTCAAATTACCTGGCATGCACTGTCTTGTACCAGCCCCTTAACTGCCAGTCTTGCAGATGTGGAAACAGTATACAATAATGAGTGCGGAAAACCATTACGAATTGCTCATAAGTTATCAGAGATAGTGCTAAGACCTAAGTCCATTGAAAAAGTAAACGTAAACCTTGCGCTTTCATTACTGCATGAATCGACAATTAATGCCTTAAAGCATTATGGATTTTACCCAACTGCTGCTGTTTTAGAGCTGTTTGCAAAGTTATGGTCAATTTTAAATGTCTCTTCACCAACCTTTGGAAAGCGCAATTTTACGAGATCCTGTGAAATCACCACATGATTGGAAACTGGAATTTCTTTTGGACTTTGGAAAGTATGCTACTTTTTGGAGAGATTCCTCGGTAAGTGACAAGTAACAATTTTAGAAACCTTACGATGGGAATGAATGTGATCATTTTTTTTCATTTGCATTAGGAAGTGCGCACAACACAACACATAAAGAAGTGGGTTTCCACCACCTCTGCACAGATACCCACGGCTTCAACAAGTGCTTTTCTAAAAACCGGAAAATTTTTTTGGAATAGCTTTTGATGCCTTGCATTGTTGAATTAGTCTGTATTTAAGATGGTTATTTATGCTACTGGTCTGTTATTGGTGTAGAGTACCACATTACTTTGGAATCTCACAGCAAATTCAATGCGCTTCTTTCTTGCCCAGACATTAAAAAAATGAGACAGCGCCCTGAGTGGCCAGAAATTCGAAGCAGATCTACCTGTTGTTGGTGCATGTGAAAGAGTGCGCAAATACCTTTTTGTTAGTTTATTCTTTGCTTGACGTAATAAGCTGAGTGTTCGTTGGACCATGGACTTTTATTTAGAGTCCATGGTTAAAATCTGATTGCAAGTCAATTGCTGGCTTACTTGCACAATGTATTTTCTCCGTTATTGCTGTTTGTGCACAACACAACGTTTGCTAGAATAAGTTCACGTTATTGAGTTTAATATATATGAAAAACATTTTATTTATTGTGCGCAGCTTCCGGGTTTGACAAAAGAGACATCTCTTGCCCTTTCTCAGACATGTCAATCTATCACTGGATTGTCAAAGTACTTGATGAATGAGTGTGGATTCAAGTATGTATTGCTTGGACATATCCAGTCGGATACAATTCAGGGACGATTTGGCCACATCCGTCAGTTAAGCGGGGCCAATTATTTTATATCGATGAGACAGCTATATGAAAGTGATCGAAAACTTCGAACTCTTTCGTTGTTGAAGTATTCACAAATTTCCCTCAAAGAAATTGAAGATGCAGCAAAAGCAAGAGAAGAAAGGACTGCCTTTCAAGAAGTCATTTTCAGAGCAGAATCTTTTTATGCTGACATGTCTTTCAATATCATGCCAACTGAAAATGATGTCTCTGTGATTTTTTACGTGACAGGTTATTGCTGTAGGTCACTAGCAAAAAGCAATAGATGTGACTCTTGTAAAGAAGTTACCATTGCTAGTGTTGAGTACTTGCCACCTGAAGCAGAGCCAAACGTTCCAGTAAATGCCATAAACTTTTTTAACGATATCAATCGTGGTGGACTCTCCAAGCCAACAAAAGAAATGTTTGATGTTGGCATGCTTTGCTGGGGGGCATTTGCTGAACTCTCTGTTGAAAAGCTTAAAAAACGGTTTTTGAGCAGCGTTGACCAGCGAAGTGTATTTAAAGAAGTCGTAAATATTGCGTTTTTTGAAAGCGGTGTAGTATCTCCTTGGTCTGTTCCAATAATGTGCAGCAAAGGACATAACTTGTTAGAGGGTATATCTGCACGTTTTTTTTACTGCATGGCTAAAAATCTCATGCGTAGTATGCGCGCAGAGGAGTCAAGCAGAGCTTCCCGAAAAATTAATAAGATAACTGGAAAAAATTAAGTGCTAGGTCTTGCATTTTAAGCAAGTCATATGTAGTTGTACAATATCGATAGTTTTGAAATGTGTTCATTTTAAACACTTAAGCTGGGTTTATGTCATAGTTAATTCAAAGGTGTTTTTGTAGCTTAATTTTCCTCAATGGTTCATAATTTATTTGCTGCTATATTTGCGATTTTTTGTGTTGCACAAATTTGTTATTGTCAAAGCATTACAAATTTTTCTGCCTACCTGCTTCCGTTTCTTGTTTGCATAAAGAAAATAGATAAATCTATCGCTAGCCTATATGAGTAGACCAGTCTAGGATTTGAACATGGTTCCTGCATAGAATTAAATTTCAAGTAATAAAACTGCCCGATGTTCAAAAAACAACAAGCTTTTAAAAATTTACACTTCATGTAAATGAGCAAGTTAATTTTACGTCGGCCTCATGTTGGTCACGTCAAATTTGTTGTTTCCAGTCCAGGTGTTACTATTTAGAAGTCCATGAAAAAACCATCTCGAATGACTTTGATTTGAGCAAAATAATGATACTTGTTATTCTGAGTGGCTTTTTGCTATTTTTCTTTTAGCTACAAACAAAAGTAAAGATCATTTTTTTGTATTTGTTTTAATATTATAGGCTAAGATGGAAATTGCAAGCCCTGAACCTAATTGGCAAAGCAGCATACGAGCGAAAGGGGAATTAACAATTTATTAAAATAAATATGCAAGGAAGCAATAATGAGTATAAATATACAATTCCGACTAAAATTTTCCCTACTTGAAAAGAGTTGGCATGGATTTGCCCGTTTCACTGTAGGAGGTCGGTTTACTGCGAAGTGAGATAGAGTGAAAATTCGTAACCACGGGTTTGCTCGACACGTCTATCAAAGGTTGCCCGGCTTCATCCTTGTCAATTGTCAACGCATTCGCCGCGAGCGTGATGGCATTGCAAAGACAAGGCACTAGGCTGCATATGCAGCGTTTGAGTCTGCTTTTTCAGATCAGTCGTCCGCTACGCTGCGTAAACTGATCTCCCAGTGGATATGCAGCCAAACCAACCAATTCGTCAACCCGCCCCATTAAGCAATGCAATACGTCGTTGGTTGAAGTCTTAGTACTTCTGCATGTGCATTGCTGTTTTTTTAAGGATAACGTTAATGAGTGGGCTACTTTTGCTTGTGACGGGACGGGCCCTACAGAGGAGTCCAAAAGGACGAAACGCGTCCAGGGATGGTCTCGTCTAAATTGATTGGGTGGTATACTCATCATTGTTTCCTTGCATATTCATTTTAATAAATTGTTAATTCCCCTTTCGCTCGTATGCTGCTTTACCAATTAGGTACAAGGTTTACCATTTTTTTATTTTGAAAATTCTGGAGGAGGACTGAAGGCAAGTTTGTCTGAAAATAAAGATGAGCACTTTTTTCGGGGCGACTCTTTTTCTACTTTATTCCAAGCAAGCAAAGGTGAAGACCTTTTTTTTGGAGATTTATCTTGTGAAAATTCATTTTTTGCTCATTTTGGAAATTTATGGAAAGGAGGGCCGACAATATTTTGGGAGGGGCTTTAACTTCCCTCTGTTTTTATGCTGATGGCGCATTCAAAAGGACAATGTAGGAAAAGTACACAGCCTCCCCTCTTACATTTTTCCAAACCGAGCCCGATAACCTACTTTTTAAAAGAAATAATCTGTCAATTTATATTGCATTAAAATGCGGGGCTTCTGCATATTCTGGTTGCACTCAGCAATGTTTTCTGCATTAGTCGAATTATCGATCAAGCGTTAAAGTTTCAATACTAAAGCTTATAAAACATTGTATTAACAAATATAAAGTCATCATCAACTTCACACGATACAAACCACAATTGAAGAAAAAAGGATAAAAGTTAAACATAAATATACTGAAATTTTGATATCAGGCCATTAAAACAATCAGTTTATCCGCTCTTCGAATTAAATTAAAAAGTGACACCGAGACAAAGACTCTTTTGATTAGAGGGCCTATGCTTAAAACCAAGATAAATCCTATCATTGTAAACTTCACATCTTCGCTCTTTGCACTGAAATTGGTCAAAGATATTCTGTAGGTCCACCTCAGAGACATTCCTCACAGAAATTAAAATAGTATGATAACAATAACTTCAGGTCGAAGAAACCAATTTTCGAGTACAGCTGTGATGTAGTAGACAACATAAAACAAATGATGTTGATCACAGGTAAGCTATTTCAAGGTTGAGTTGTCATTGCACAGCAAGAATTCACTCTCTACATAACTGAATTTCAACTAGCACCAAGCGCTTGTCCAGCGCCATCAAGCAGAAGTTATACTACGATCATAAGAAAAACAAACCCATACGCCATAAAATAAACCTAAGTTTTTAACAAACAATTTCAATATAAAACTATGCTTTTAATTTTGACAATTTTTGTGGTTTTATGTATAGCAGCAAACCAAAAGCATAACATGCATGCTGATGTGAAGACCCAACTTTAGATTTTTATGGAAAGACGCTTCGAAACATGCCCACTATGCCAGTTCTTTATCCAACATTGTATAGTAGCTGCACAAAAACACTATACAAAAAGGAATGTCTCACTTTTTCATAATGGCGAAAAAAATCTGTCCTTAAAAAAGAAAAACAAGGTAGACTTTTTTTCTTTTTAGTGGTATTGGGCAAACCAATCTACTCCGCCGCAGTTGTATGATCAAAAAGCAGACATCAGCTTTAAAATACTGCTTGAATGCGTTCATTTCTAAAAGTCATAGAATCATCACAGCACCAGCTCTTGTAGACCTTGCAAAATTATATTTATCAGCGTTGCTTTTCATCACTTTTTACCCTGCAAAAATGACATTGCTTTTTCAAAATCTATAATAGTTAATCAGTCCCGTAGCACTCCAACTTCGGGCCCCCCCCAAAGTAAGCGCAAGAGCCCCTGCGCACAGGTCATATCACTTTAGAGGTGTAAAATTGAAAAGCTGCATTAAGAAAATACACCACAATTTGTACATAAGTAAACAGGCTAATGTCAGAATAAAGCATGCCGATACCGAAGGTGCAAGTCATAAAAAATTCGGCACCGATGCCAGAGTTCAGTAGGACATTTATGCAGACACTGCGAAACGAAAGCAATGACACTGAAAAACATGAAAAAGTTATAAAAACACAGTATCATTTAAATAGTCTGGAGCGAACCTTTTTGTTCGCAAATGCTGTTATGACATTGTCATAATCAAGAGATCGGGCGCAGTCATTTTCGATTGACAACATGGCTAATGAAGATAGTCTACTGTCTGTCATAGACGTTCTATTAAAAGTTTTGATCAGTTTCAATTTGCTCAAGCTTCTTTCAGCGCTGGCAACAGTCACGGGGCAAGTTAGTAAGATTCGAAGTGCGATGTACACATTCGGATACAATTCAAATAAATGAGTCTTTAGAAGATAGTTCAGAAAGTCTTGAGCCGTATTGAGATTGCGTTTTTTTTTGTAAAATTAAAACAAACCGCTGTAGCTCAGCGCTCATTTCATCAGAATCAATGTCACCGAACTTTTTTTGGAACTCTTTACAGCAAGTAAGAAGAGCATTTTCTTGTTGCACAAGCAAAAGTTTGTCTCGTGTGTACAAAAACGAAAAGGCGGAAGAAACCTCACGTAACAAATTAAAGCGCTCCTTTATTGACATAATAGCCTGGTCGACTAATGGATAGAAAAAGTTGCTTTGAAATTTCAGTTCAGGAGTAGCTCGTTGTTCCTCTTCACCTTGGTAATCAAACAATCTTCTTTTCTTTCCACTTCTTGACGGAGGAAAAGAAGGATCAATATCCAATTCCTGTGCTATTTCAACAGCAGATGTTGCGGCACTGTCATAACCCGTTGTGCGATAGTTTTGCAAAAACTTTTCACTTGCCTGGATTTCCGTTTCCATTGTATGAAGGGAGACTCCATACGATTGAAGAATCTTGCTTGCTTTATTGACTTGGAATAGGATATCATACCAAATAAACACCGACAAAAGAAAACTCCATTTTGATAAATGAGCTATCAACGATTTTGTTTCTGAGGCAGCTCTTCCATCTTTTCTTTCTATGAAAATGGCCTCCAAGTCTTTCAGTGCCAGCAACACCTCTTTTAAATTGTATCGAAGAGGTTTGATGCATTTAATTCTGCTTTCCCAACGAGTATCAGATTGTGACTTTATGGACAGCTCCACATGTTTCTTCAAAATTTCCCAACGCTGAGCAGAGGAAGAAAACAGCACATACAACCTTGTAAGTACTCCAAAAAATGTCAATGCTTCCGTCGATAAATTAGCACTGTCAACAACAACTAAGTTAAGGGTATGGTTTGCACAGGGCACGTAAACAGCTTTGGGATTGATGTCTAGCATTCTTGCTTGGACCCCAGAATGTTTTCCTTTCATGTTAGCACCATTATCATATGACTGACCTCGACAATCAGACAATTCAAGTTGCAGTTCGGTCGCTTTTTCTAAGAAAGCATCCAACAAGCCTTTCCCAGTACTGTCACTTATTCTCAAGTAGCCAAAAAATGTTTCTTTAACAACAGCAGCTTCTTCATTACATAGTACATAACGGAGAATGACAGACATTTGTTCATGATGTGACATATCTGGAGTGCAGTCCAAAATTATAGAAAAATATTTTGCCAATTTCAATTGCTGTAAATTTTCTTTTTCAACTTCTGTCGCTAGCAATTCAATTAGTTCATTTTGTATGGTAGGTCTCAAATAGTGATCTTTAGTGTTTTTATTCTTGATTCTGTCTTGAAGCTCTTTTAGGATCGGATCTCTTCTTGCCAAAAGCTCAAATATACCCAGATAATTTCCATTGTGAGGAGATCCTAAGACTTCTTCAGATCCTCTAAAAGCAAGATTCCTTTCCGATAGAAACAAGGCAATGTCGATAAGTCTCTCTAAAACATTTCTCCAAAAACGTCTTTCATTGAAAAAAATATTCATCTCGCGTTTGTCGATAGTGGATGAATTTCTTATCCCTTCAGCTAGCAACATCCATTGACTGCAGCATTCTTGGTGGGAAATGCCGTTTTCATGGTCTTTCAGTTTTTTCGAAAAACCCTCCCATGTATTTATACCACTACAAAAGGGGCTTAGTGTTTTTCCAAATAGCTTACAACAAAAGCAAAAAACTTTATCTGATTCCCCAGAATAAACTAGCCACGACCGTGAAACACTTTCACCATTAGGTAACACACGTTTATAATGGTTGGAGGAAAAACGTCGCCTTGGAGTTGTGTTATTATATGGAAAATTCATTATTAGTTGATGTGGTCCACGCTTTACTATATCACATCGTTGAGCATCAGAAATACTTTCAGGCCATTTACATGGGTCATCAGGGATAGGGGTAAATTGAGATTCAGATATTTTTGATATTGAAGGTTGCGTATTGGCAGGTAAATCACAACTTACATTTTCTGGAAATTCACAATCGCTTTGATGCTGATCGTCATAGTCTTCTTTTTCTTGTACACTATAGTTTTCTTCATCCCTCTCGGTACTAGTGCCAGGTCTACTCTGCTCAGTAATCTTGAAAAAATCTGTCATCTTGGGCAATTTCGCTACAGCATCTCGAGCAGTGGCTGCTTCTTTTCTCTTTTGAGCACCACTTTTTGAACGTTTCATTCTATACAATGTCAATAAAATACTTTATCTGCACTCTGCAGTGTATATATATATTGTCCCGGTATTTATAGCCAAACAGAATTCCAGACCATTCTATGATTGTTGCGTAACAACGGCATTGTTACGTCAATCGAATATTCAAGATTCTACCAGAAAATCAATCGAAATATTCTAGATTCTGCGAGATAAAATGACGTTGCATTCACTTATGATGTCACAAGCCAATTTCTTCCTACAGTTTAAATCGGTTGTAAACAAGTCTGCTGAACTGAAAATAGTCACGTAGCCCAAAAGCAATTTCAGACTAACTTGGGCCCCCAAAGTTGGCCTGGGCCCCCCCCCAATTGGGGGTTTGGGGGGCGGCTGCTACGTCTCTGTAGTTAATTACTAAGTGATTCGGTATGTCACAGAAAAAGTTTGCAATAAATCGGATTTATGGACACGAAAATGGCCGCTCATCGGCGTAACTGATAAACAAATGTCATAAATAAGTAGAAAAAAACAGTTCCTAGAAAGTAGACCTGTTCAAACATGAGTTTTTTTGAGACTACATTCAATAATCGAGTAACTTCACCTCTGTCACATCATAGAGTTTTGGTATGGTACTTCAAAACAGCAAAAGCCTGTTCGAATTTTATATTCAGCCACAAACATACCATGCAACAAAGTAGTAACAATGCCATTACAATATCAAGGCTACAGGGATAGTAGAACACACTTGTAGCCTATCATTAAATTCTCTCGAAGTGCTTACAAGTGCATAGAATTTCTTCTACGAGTAACTTGTTTTAATTCCAAATATCGCAACATTTCACAATTTCTTTGGCAGAAAGTACACAAAACAAATAACCGCAAAGACTAATAGACGTCATTCTACATAGCAATCGCAAAAAAAGGTTCGTTTTAACTTTGCTCTATCGTTTGGAATTTATGAATCAGTAACTTTGGTTCCAACCGGGGAAGCTTGAATCAAAGGAGTCCACAAAAGATTTTAGTAAGACACCCTGCATATAAGAGATGCTTGCAGTAGGAAAACTCCAATAAACCTTTTTTAAATAATCAAAATTCAAAAGTTTGAGCAAAGTATTCAAAATATCTATTGCATGAAATAAGTTGCCACTCTTGAGTGCTACACACAAATGACTGCATCTATTACAGGGATCCTTCACCAATGGGAAATTACAAGCCATATTAGGGCAGAGGTTCTCAATTGGGGAGTCGTGACTTACTGGTACGCAATTTCTTTTTTTGGTACCGGTATAATTTTCTGGTATTCAGTAACTTGTACTTCAATATGAATTTCCATACATCTGCACTATCATATTTTAGTGTCGCCCCACAGAACAACTGTTTACAATGACTTAATTTTGCACCTCTGTATTTACAAAAATCAAAAAAAGATTCGTTACGTAGGTCCAATTTTTTAGAACTTAGTAGCCTAACCTACCAAATAACAGTATCTAATTTTTTTTACAACGCCAAGGCCCACCTCTGTATGCTGAAATAACATAAACTACAAATGAGATGTTTTGCAGATATGTTCAGTGCTTACGAGGATGTATTTTTTAAAGCATTCAACTTTTTGTACCAAAAATCAGGCTTACCAATAATCTTTGCAGCTTGAAAATCATTGACAGATAGGCGTGAACTAATCAGGCCATAGTGACAACCAAAAAGATAACACAAGAGCTAATTTCTCAATATAGCTCTTCTGGTGTAATCGAAAGTTTAAATGATCTTTATTCAGATTTAAAATCTACACAAAATTCACAAAAACTCAACGTTTCGAAAATCTAAAATCAGTTTTTCTTCGTCAGGAGTGACTAAAGTTTAAACACAGACAACGGTTACATAGTAATCAACAGGACGATAAGGAGAAAAAATAAAAATTATGGCAATAAACAAGTGCAGCAGCGACAACTGGCGGTCAAAAATTTATAAATTTGTATAATCCGGGATTAATTAACAGCTTTTATCCCGGATTATACAAATTTATAAATTTTCTTCTTGATCTATTCATTCTGCAATGGATCCAGAAAACTTTTCTTTAAGTTGAATCTCATAAAACCGCTTCAGTTGCAACAATAACTGCACAACTCCTACGACTGGTGTTCGATTAGTCTGCTTGATTAGGCCTACCAGTACACAAGGACATGTACGTACTTGTCCATACGAAACTGATAATCCAATATTGTTTCGTCACTTTGCAATATTGTACTTATTAGTACATGAAGAAAAATTTGACTGCATAAAGCACGTAAACTGGATGTATTAAGCGGCGCTTGGATTTATTAACCGAATTTTTTTAACGGGAAAGGATTGGGACGATTCAGTTCCAAGCAAATTGGATGTAATAAGCGGCTGGATTTATTAACCGTCGATTTATTAACCGAATTCCACTGTATACAAGAGCTAATTATTACCGATTCATGTACACACAATTTTGCATGCAATAGCTATACCAGTTTTCAGCTTATCACGATTACACTTATAATTCAAATAGTTCATAATGCTTAAATGACGTTAACCTGCAGTAATTCAAGATCTTATTTATCAGTTGAAGCGGTGACACTGCTACTTTGTGTTATCAAAATAAAAAAGATCTTTAGTTTCTCAACCTCATGCTTTGGGTTCAAACTGCGGCTTAATCCAAAACGGTAGAGATATCCATGGGGAGCTACACTCTTAAAGACCACAAGATCGTTTTGCATCTCCAAAACTATTCCTTGATGAGTAAATAGGCTCTCGCTATTTACTATCTACTATAAAATGTAACTGCAATTTCCTAGGACTCCAGCACTGACAGTATATTTCACTATTTTATTCACCCGAGGCTACACAGCACACATAGAGCACGGAAATCTTAATTAGGCCTAAAGTCTAATGCCTAGTAGTATCTATGCCACCAATAAAATTGAAAATGCATAAAATTCTCAACAGAAAAAATGCCTTGAAACATTTTAGTGGTAAGTTTTATATGAGTCTAGGAGTGTCAACTAATCTGGCAGCAGAATTTACTAACGTTCCTTGGAAATTTCAATGCGTAGGCGTAAAAAATCTCTCTGGAGAGAACTTTTTTTCAAGATTTTATGCGAGCGGGAATTCAAATTTATGCGCGGAGCGTTTTCGCTGATAAAATATGTTTAAATTGATAAATAAAGAATTTTTACGCTACGCTGGCAATTGGCAAGGATTCACCTCTCGACTGGGATGAATATTCTGATATAGGTGTCACAGGCGAACGGCCAGCACCTTTCTATCCAACGACTTAAAATCAAACAGCAAAATTCAAATTGGTATATTGACAGAAATAACGATAAAAACTTTGAATAGACGAGCGCGAGAAAATTGACTAAACTTTTATCCTCCAACTGAAAACGATTAAACCCCCAAATCAAATTAAAAAATGGAATTCAAAGTGACTTCTTTTACTTTAGATCAGTGGTTCCCAAACTTTTTAATGGCCTGCACCCCTAAATTGTTACAATATGTTCTCGCACCCCTAAAATATCTTAATATGTTCTCGCACCCATATAGTGTTTTAACATGTGAAGAATAAGGCCATGCACTAAGCATGCTTTAATTAGAGTCTAATTCCGCAGTTTCCAAGCAGGCAAATTCCGCAGTTTCCTCACCATTATTCCATTATTGCAGAGGTGATCTTCAAAATAAAAAAAAAAGGTCATCACCGATCTCGCTTCGTTTTGGGCTGAATTGAAGGCCGCGCATTAGGCATGCTGTAGTTAGACACTGATTGTGCAGAACTATTAGCATATCATGAACTGAGCATGACAGGACAAAAGTGCAACACAAAAATCTGAATGACCATCTCGCACCCCCTAAGATGCTGCCTCGCACCCCCAAGGGGTGCGAGCACCCCTGGTTGGGAACCCCTGCTTGGGAACCCCTGCTTTAGGTAAATAATTAGTAAGAGCCTGAAGCCACGCGTTTTGTGTGCTTTGGTCAGAGTGTAGAAATAGATAATTGATAACGAAGTGAAGCGCGACCAAACAAAACGTGCAATAAGGCTGCTGTTCGCAAAGCGGAAATTCGACTCCCGGCAAACTCAGTCTAAAAATTCTTGTTAAAATGGGCGTAGGTGCGATAACAGCAATCTACGCCTAATGGAAACCAGCCTTTGTTTGCATTTTTATCACTATAACCTGGACAATGGATTATACTCATAAACCATAATCTAAACTATCTAATCCAATATTTTTAACCTCGACATCGTTGATAGGGGCTCTGCACTTGCCATAAATTAACTGTGAGTGCTTCACCTCGGGTTACTATCTTCTTCCATAGCTCCGATCATCCCAAAACGAAGCAACATGCTAGAAGCCTGACGCTTTTGTCCATGCATATCCGCCTACAGTTGCAAAAAAAGGTTAGTAGTGAGCCTAATGTTTAGTAGTTCAGTTCTGAAAATACATATCAATGACCTTGGCGCCTTTCCACAACTTTAATACGTCTTTAAGTTTAGCTGAATTGAAAGGATAAAAGTTTGTTATTGTAAGTTTAAGGACGCCAATTCTGAAAAGCTATTCACAGTGAGCGCACCCTCTACTGTCAAACTAACGGCGCTATCGTTAAGCTAGTCAGCAAAAAGTTTATTCGCGCTACCGCTATTCGCCAAACTCTCTCAACTTTAGTGCGATAAACGCTGATGCCAGTACTCTCCAAAAATTAGCGGTTGGTATTTACCAATGCACTAAAAGCAGTGGTGGCAAGTGTGAATCTCAGTTAAAATATTGCCAGATAAAAGAAACATTTATTTTTTCTCTGCTCAGCTGAGAAAATACAAGCACACCAGTAGGGGAGATGCAGGAGAGTTGAGTCATTTTTCACGTTCTTGCAAATATCTCTTTTATTTCCAAATTAGGATGATGCGCATGTGACCAGATTAAAGCGCAGTTATTTAGCTGTTTGCACGTACGATATTTTTGTTCTGCCGCGATGCATGATAAACTTGTTACCCGTTGAAAAAAGTCAATAAAGTGGCTCAAATCTCCTGCATCACAAAAGAGTTAAGCCACACTAAAGACGCTTTCTAATAAGCTCACAAAAGTAACAACTTGGTTTATTATCAACTTACTTAGAGACAGAAAAGTTAATGCAACACAGGCAAACAATTCGATAACAAACGAGAGAGAGTTCATTAATCAGGACGTCGTGGCACGAACGGATCTGAAAGATCATCAAAAGCCGTCCAAAAGACTAACCGTTGCAGAAATCATAGTTTCCAGTCATCAAGTCAACAACTAGGGAATTGGAACTGCGTACGACGAGACGTTCCAATGAACTTTGGATTTGGTAGCTTTTTCGCTATTCCCTGACGTAGCCACAAAGCTTCATCATCTTCATTGATGACAAAAGTAGCTCCAAAGTCAAAATCATTCAGACTCAACACCCGCCGCAAAAAGACTGCTTCAAACTCATCACCGTCAAAAGCATCCACTCTCGCAATGTAATGGCGCATACTCGATTTCCAATGGACTTTTACTACGACGAAGTCTCTTTCAATAATTTCTTGATCAGCCTCATCTTCATCCACGGAGTCTGAGTCGTCATTCAAGTAATCTAAAGATTCACTTTCACTTGAGGATGTGTCGTTGTGGACCAACTCTCTTGGCTCCTTAAAGAGATTTCTCTTTATAGAAAAAGAAACAGGCTTTGCTCTTTTCTTTGCCCTGGCATTACTTGCAGCTGCAATTTCGTCCCTGACTGGAGTGTCTGTCATTATGCGGGTGCTTCCTTTTCTCCTGTTTAACGTTCTTTGTCTACGAGGGCCAGCCTTTTGAAACGGAAGAATGTCGCTGGGTGTCACACAAGCATAGGAGGTTCCTGGATGTCTAGAGGCGTCATTTGTAAAGTGACTTGTTTTACTGCTGGAAGCAGTTAGGTCTATAGAATTGAGTGTAGATTCACTATCATTAGGCTCATTAATGGCAGTGGAAGTACCAGGCATGTCTTTCTCTGTAGCCACTGCAACGGAAACAGTAACACCCTGGATTGTTTGAGTTTTTGCTGACTGCTCACTGTTCTCCACTGAAGTGACCATCTGAGATAAACTAGGGTCCCTGTCCGAGACCGCCGAACGAGCAAAGTCGTCATCACAGAAAACTTTGCTGTTGAACGAAAAAATACCAGTGCTCTGGAATCCTGTTATAATGTTACGTGGCACACAAGCTGACAATTGAGCTTCCAACGCCTGCCCAGGGATATGATATACGTTGAGAGATGTATTAGGATGAAAGCGCATCCATGCAACTGCAGCACGCCCGTAAGCTCTCTTGTATGGACCATACACCAATTTGTATAAAGGCTGGAGCTTATGGGATGTGTATGGTGGAATTGTCAAAACAACAACACCATTAGCTTTTGCTTTAGCAATGGCTGCTAATGAGATATGAGCCTCGTGATTGTCCATTATTAACAAAACCTTTCGTTCTGTTGTGCACCGACTGTGCTGAATAAAGTGGCCCAAGTAATTGAGAAATATCTCTTCATTTATTCAGCCCGATCTTGTAGCTGATCCTGCAGATCCAACTGGTGCACTCCGAATAAACACTCACAATAATTTACCCAGGGAAAGACGAACATGGGTGGCAGCACCAATCCACTTGCATTAACTGCATTTATTGCAGGTACAAG